>NW_027019328.1:4728426-4875984 GCF_013076305.1 Rhopilema esculentum
GGTTAGGACCGGTCCGTGTAAAACGAAAGCTAACCGTGCACATTTTAAGGTACGGTTCCAAATGGGACTTATTTCTTTTCTAAGCGACCCCGTTTTGATACGGCTAGCAGTTCCATTTGGAACGGTTCAGACGGGTCCTGTGTAAACGAAGGCCTAACCGTGCTCATTTTAGTACGGTTCCAAATGGGACTTTTTTCTAAGCGATCCCGTTTTGATACGGCTAGCAGTTCCATTTGGAACGGTTCAGACGGGTCCTGTGTAAACGAAGGCCTAACCGTGCTCATTTTAGTACGGTTCCAAATGGGACTTATTTCTAAGCGACCCCGTTTTGATACGGCTAGCAGTTCCATTTGGAACGGTTCAGACGGGTCCTGTGTAAACGAAGGCCTAACCGTGCTCATTTTAGTACGGTTGCAAATGGGACTTTTTTATAAGCGATCCCGCTTTGATACGGCTAGCAGTTCCATTTGGAACGGTTCAGACGGGTCCTGTGTAAACGAAGGCCTAACCGTGCTCATTTTAGTACGGTTCCAAATGGGACTTTTTTCTAAGCGATCCCGTTTTGATACGGCTAGCAGTTCCATTTGGAACGGTTCAGACGGGTCCTGTGTAAACGAAGGCCTAACCGTGCTCATTTTAGTACGGTTCCAAATGGAACCGGTCTCGTGTAAACGCTGCCTAAGCCTTAATACAGCAGGTCGACAGCCAATACGAGCTACAACAAAAACACATGCAGGAACCCTGCTAGATCTAATTCTCTAACGATCATAAAGAATATTCGGCTTCGTGTGAATGTAAAAGCCTATTTTTATACACTATGCCTTTCTTGAATCTGATTAAGGGCGTTCATATCCGGGGCCAAGAGCGTAACTATTTCAAATATTCGATACACCATGAAATATTTCCTTTGCTGATAAGGCTTTGAATCAATTAGTGTTCCTTCGTAACAACATTTTCAAGATAAGATCATTGTGGCAAATGCTTACGTAGATGAACTTCCATCACTTGTTTTACGACAAAAAGCCATCTCAAGGCTAGTGGAGACAATGCGTTATGACTAATTTGTATTGTCTTAATCTGGGATGAGAAATGAACTGTTCTTGAGAACTGTCCAGAAATGGTACATTGAACAGAAAGCTTCATAAAAATACAGAAATTATGATATACTGCAGTTACATATGAGAAAAAAATGTCAAACCTGCTAGAAAAATTCTGGAATTTGCAAAGTCAAAGCACTGAGAATCAAAGCAATGTCAAAGCAAAGAAAATACGCTCACCAGTCAATTTTGTGACCCCTGTGGTGACCATCTCTTCTCACTTGCATCACATACTTATAAGAGCATGTAAGCCACAATGCAATAAATCTTTATATACAGCCTCGGCGCGAGAAAAAAGGGAGTATAATTTACATGAAGATGCCTACTCAATAATCATTAAAACAACTTTGGCAATTATTGAAAATCGAGCGACAACCGAGAAACAGGAGTAAAGGAAGCGGAAGTTGGAAACAGAGCAAAAATATATCGACTGTTAATTTTGTACCAATATTTTCGTGAAAAGTGTCGATAAATTATAACTCATTTTCTATACTGGGAAAGAAGGGAGGTATCTTTTTGGTTATGCCAATAATCTTCGTACATTTTTTGGCAGAAATCCATAATTATGTATACTCGGAGTAGCAACTTGCAACCGTCTTGATTCTATACACAAAATAGCGTGTACAGCTCTGACTATACGGTATCGAGCACTTAATGACAGACTGGTAAACAGCAATTTTTTTTACAGCTGAGTATACAAATAAATTTACTAACTAGTAGTTTTTGTTCAATACTTTGAAGTTTTATACTCTGAAGAGATGTCAGACAAAAAGTTTCAGTATGCTTCAAAATGCTTGCTTTTTAAAAGCCATTTCTAATAGCATTTAGCTGACTTGACACGGGTCATTCATTAATTAATTGACTGATTGGTTGGTATGGCTGGTTGGTTGATTGATTGGTTGCTGCAGCATATATTTTTCGCTAGTGTTTAATCACTGCTTCATTATAATTCGAACTATGACCCAAAACGCATTCGCTCGAACAACGATAATTTAAATGGGTAGAGAACTTCCCTTTCAACTGTAACATTTGCGTCCCATACAATGTAAAACAGAACGATCGGGGGTTATTTCACGCCAAAATTTGGCTAGCAGTTTTGTATGTAGTGTTAAGTGAAATTGAGGAACCCTAACATAGCTGAAAAGTTATAGATGAATATGAAATCATGTATATGTGACTGACATAAATAGAGCCAATATGCTCTTGGTAAAACCTAGAGGTATCAAAAACCTAAGCTTCCTGATTTATAACCTTCTTTAAAAATAATAAAAGCAGAATATTATGACTGGAGAATCCCACAGCACCCAGCAGTTCATAGTTTTCAAGCTGTTTCCACTATCAAAAGGTTATATAGATACAGTCATGGAACACCTGACAGCGTGCACTTGTGGGGCATGGCATAGTTTATGCTAAAAAGATAATAACAATCAAACAAAGATACATAAATACAAGGCTTTTGTGGGATTTTTCATCTGCTCTTCTCCATAAACGAAGAATACTAAGATCCAAATAATGATGAGTAGAGAATTGAGCTACGACCTAATGCTATAAATATTGAATAGGAGTATTGGTTTGGGGTTGGAATACCTAGTGAGTACAACAGTGCGATGAAATCATCGAATCTTGATGAGGGGATTACGAGCAGTTGGTTTCAGATGCAGAAGCTAATCTTAAATACATACTTAGATAATCCAGGACCAAAAGGAAGATAAGCAACAAAAATACAGATATTTCAATGGCAGAAGACATTGAAACCTAAGTTAAGGTAGGCCCTTGATTAACGTAAAGTACTTAAGGCAAACAGGAGCTTTAAAACAACTATGATAGAAAGTTGAAGAAAATGAATGGAAAGATATGAATGAAATGAAGTAAAAAGGTCTCAAGATAGACGTAGATGGAGCTGATTAGCAAAATACCCAAATTGTTTAAAGTACATCAAAATTAATGAACTAAAACAAGATAAAGACAATACAAAACAGTAAACACCCTTGAACGGAGATCAAACTTCGGACAAATAATCAAAAATTTCATTCCTGTGGTCGAGGACTTGAACGTATTTACTCCAGACAACGGACACACCGCTTCAGAAAACAATAGCTCTGGTCTCGCTGAAGACCGCTACGTGGTGGTTTTAAAGTCTTAAAAGAAAAATTCTTAATGGTGGGAAATTGAAAGTTGCTGGGACAGCCTCTTGAAAATTTTTTGGCTGCTACAAGATGAAGAATTTGAAAACGAAAGAGATGAAAAGAGCCGAAGGAGGTAAAAACAAAAGAAGACAAATAATAAAAAGAACGTGACAAAGGAGAAGAATATTAAGTATAATATGAAAAAGAAGTAAAAGAAAAAGTGAAGATGAAAAACTAGAAAAAAGAAAAAATTGAAGAATAAGAAGATAAAGAATTTTGAAAAAATAAGAAAAAAGGAGGAGGGAAGGAGGAAAACAAAGAAAATAAAAAAACGATGTACAAAAAGAAATATTTTTTGCTGAAAATGACAAAGTTCTAAGAAGGAGAATAAGTGGCAATCTACAGTATCAAAGCCAAAGAGGCAGCTGCAAAGACAGCAAGGACTTACTGCTTCATAATTATCCTTATAACTTCTTTCTAGAACGTAAAGCATCTACAAAGAAGGTAAAATTCAAAAGTAGAATGTTCATGATATCTTTATACCTTTACCCAACAGAGACCTAGATATTTATTCATTTAGAATGATTTTACTGTGATTATATTTAAAGATCAGGGATTTAATAACATTTATGATACAGCTGAGTGTATCTGAATCAAATGTGCTTCGTAATAAGATGCTATCTTGCCCTGTGAGTACCTGTATTTTGTTTTTATGTAGCACCAGTATCAGCATGTTGCAATAAGAAATTTTACAAATAATATTTGGGCCTAAATGTAATTTTTTTTGCATCACTTGCATATCATACACCAATTACCCTTGTTGCTCCAGTCATTTCTTAGATTTTTACAATAACAAACTAGTCCTATAAATCAACTAATAACTGGACTATATCATTTACATTAATTATCCTTTATATGTTGATGACATGCACAGCGGCAGTGTTTTATTACTTGCTAGTAGGGCAACTTTGTGCATTGTGGTAAGGGTATAATAGTAAACATTTTCAGGTACCTTTTGATATATAGCTAGTACCTTGAAAAAAGACTTACTTTTATGTGAGCGACTTTAATAAAATATTAAGATAATTTGTTTCGTGAATAGGCCTTGCAATAATAAACTTTTCAGAGAGTACCCTTGTGATGATTCGAATTGGATAGAATTGTACAGGATAAAATTATGACAAAAGGCAATGAAATACAACAAACAAAGTTCAATACAACATAACAAATACACAAAATACAACATGACACGAAACAAGCCAACACGACACGACGCGACACAACACAACACGATGCGACAAGAAACAACACAACACCACATAACGGAACACAAGGTCACACAACAAAAGTTTATATAAAACGCGGCAAATCAAAAGAGAGTGATAAGAAGTAAAATTAAATTAGTCATATTTGAAAAATGAGTGATCATTTGACAAGTAAAAATCCCATCACAGGATAACTTTTATCTCCGTTGTCAGCAAAGCAAGCGGCGAAATTGCCACAAGATATTGGTATAATTGCTGGATTGCATAAAGATACCATAGTTGATCCAAACCCGATGTATGACTCTGGTGTTAAGCAGTTCGCTTCTTGATTGGCTGCTAAGCCGATCCGAATTTTGAGTTCGTTTCCATCGCCTTTGACATTAAACCCTTCACGATCACAGTATGACTGCAAGGACGAGTCAGCAACAAAACCCTTCCAGGTAGAACGCCCGAGAGCCGTTGAAACATAAACTTCATTTTTAAAGATATCTTGCAGAGTGGAGTTACCGCCCAAAGACGTTTCATTAAAATTTAGGCCAATCCATTTCATAGAGTTATTGCGATACATACCCATGCACAACTTCTCGCAACGAAGCAAATTGAATGCCGGGAATTTAGCTTCAAATGAAAGGAACGATTTTAGACCCTCTTCTGTGTTGTAGGTTTCATTGTTCTTCCACAGCAATGAAGAAAACTCGAAAGTTCCCTGAAAAAAGCCAATTTCATAAAATCAATTTGATAAATGAAATAAAATTTGGGTGTTTAGTTGCTATTGAGAAGCGTATGGTTTTCAAATAAAACAAAAGCATGAAGGCTCTCTTCAACATAGAGTAATCTGTAACAGATAGGTGAGAGCAATATTTCTTGATAAATGCGGCAGCAAAAACTTTTACTATTGCAACTTGTCTCTAGTCCATGACATCCTGCCCTCTGAAGCGGAAAGACCATGGTCGTTACTTGCGCAAAATGCACGAATAAATGCTAAAAAAGTCAAAAAGTTAAATGATAAAGAGAAAAAATAAGAGAAAAACAAATTGTAGAAGCAACGACAGAATTGATTAAAACGAAGGAAAACGAATCAATGAAATCACGGATGAATAAAAGAATAAAAAATAAACAAATGAAAGAAAAAATAAATGGAAGAAAGAAGGAAAAACAGTAACAGCGAATAGAAGAAAAGTCAAGAAAGCGAAAAAATTCCAAAACGGACGTAAGGAGAAAGGACAAAGACTAGGCATATGTAATTTGAGAACTAATCGAAATCAGAAAAACGCACGCACACGACTGGTATAGTTGTCCAATCTGTACTGCACTCCTAAAGAAAAATTACCACAGGAGTCCAAGAGAGAAAACGAACTTCAGTTCGAAAAACTTATGGTATATTGTAAAATGTTTGCTTTCTTCAAATCCATTTTCAAATTTTGTAACGCCAAAAAATTTTTCAAATAAATTTTTAACAGTCTTAGAAATTTTCATTTCTTTACAGTTTATAACGATAGGAACTATGTGCATAGTCAGCTAAGCAATTAACAATGTTGAACTAACAACAAGTAGATTGATGCAGTGAATATTAAATCTTAAGAAATAAGTTATACCATGCTTCCATTCATTTTCAATGCTAATGTCCAGCCACCTTCACCACACCCTTCCAGATTCTCCATGATACAATGATGCTTCCCATCTTTAAGACTATATACTCCACTGACAGCCGCCATGTTTTTTTGATAGGCATCCTTGCAATCTTCATACACTGGTTCAACTAGAACAGGAAAAAAATAGGCACAGTGTTCACACAGACTTCATTGGTAATATTTTCAATAGGCAAGCAGCACTTTTTTGCAACCTTTATAGTCACGTGCTCGCGTTTCTGATTGGCCTATGTCGACCCACAACTAGGTATATATATATTTCCTAGCTTAGAATTTTCGATCAATGCTTTGAAATTCACGCATGTTTCAAAAATGGATGCTTTTATCAAAGGCATTATCAAATCTTTTAAAATGAAAAAATTGTTTGCTAGTGCTGACAACAAAAATATCCAACTCGTAGAAATACACTATTTGTGGAAAAATTTCAAAGAGCTATCAACTATTTTGATTAATCGCTTTATAGTACTAGCTAAA
Organism: Rhopilema esculentum; assembly: GCF_013076305.1. The sequence goes on from NW_027019328.1 coordinate 4,735,038, forward strand.
GTTTGAAAACAGCAAAAGCAGATCGGATCGTATAGTATAACTTTGTTAAAAATAAGCTTCTTACATTATTTTGATATAATGCTTACATAAATAGCTTATTTTTAGCGTTATTCATAATCTTTTTCGCAATTTTGATAAAAATTCTCGAGCCATTTACTTAAGTTTGCGAGCTTCCGAATGCTGACTGATTAGCTCGTGAGCATAACGAAAATAGAAACAAATTCATTAAATAAATCAAAAAGAGATTATTTTGAATATGCTAGGCATCCAAGCAGATTAGATCATTTGTAACAAGCCGGGGAATCATAACCGCTCTGTAATAAAAGGAAGGGTTCTTCAAGCGGTCAAATCAAAATCGTGCGTAGTGTTAAAGGACATCTGATACATCAACCGTTGATCGATCTGGACACAAGGAGCTTCCTTCGTGCTTCAAAAGAAGTATACTAGACCATCCCTTTATTGTGCTCATTACGATAATCACTAATTTTTATTCCTAATTTAAGCAAACAAGCGTAAAAGTTTTGTTGAAATCCTTGGAATAGATAGTATCGTTATCAATTATGAACAAGGTAACAAGATACAATGAAAACACTCCAGACTCACACTTGCCATTATTTGACACCCCAAAACCGCAAGCAAATGATTTTATCCCAACATTTTTCTAAGGTGAAAGCCATGTACTGCGAATTCAGGCATAACATGTTCGCTCTTTTTAACTTAACATTATTATCAAGAAAAAAAAGTACCTGGTGTTGGGAGAGTGACATTCAATCGCTGCAAAAAGAACAGAAAAATACTAGTTATAATAGAATTTGTTTAAGATTTCCATCAGCTGAGTTCTAAAAGTATTAAGATTTAAAAATAGTCAGTAATAATGGAAACTTTTCATTTTGAATTCCTGTTAAAACTACAATTACAAATCTCACTATTACAAGGTAATTTGTAACTGGCTAGCCTGTGTTTACAAAATAAAAACTATTACATCGTAGTAATGAGAAAAAAAAAATTGTTAAAAGGGGTGTAGCTCTGGATTAGTCCAAGTTTTGTTTCTACAGCAGAATATATAGTATGTGGTGCGAATGGAGATGCTTGTAAGTTTGGAGATGAGGTAGCGTTTCTGTTGATGATCAATGGACAAAGAGTCACACATGTCGATGAATGAGCTGCAGGAGTCGCCAAAAATACCAAGTGAACTGATGGAAGATTGACAAACGAGACTGACTTAAACTGACGTTTTAAGTCAGATACGAGGGTGGCATATTTCCCTGACTTTCTGACAGCATTGCAGTTGAGATTTGTTTCAAAGCCTATGGTTAGCTCTAAAACGTACAGACAGTTTTCCTTAGTTTTGAGAAGTAAGTCAGGGCGTAGTTGATCTCCAGTTATGATAGAAGGGGAAAGAAAGCCTGGTAAATCTGCGTAGAGAGAAGACCCATTTATTGCTTGGAAGGAAGTGGCTAGAAAGTTTAATGCAGAATTATGACGCCAAGTATAGCGTCCTTGGTCAAGGTACACTTTGCATCCAGCAACAACGTGTAGAAGTGTTTCTGGAAGAAGACAGAATTCACAGTCAGATGTTTGACTAAGGTTCCATTTCAGCAGATTTTTACGAGTTGGAAGAGTGTTGTTAAGGTACTTGATGGTAAAGTTAAAGATGTTACTAGGCAAATTGCTTTGTGTACTTGACCAAATACCGTTCAGCTTTTCCAGTGAATGTTTCAGTAGGAAGGTAATTGTGGCTCCCTGAGATGTTAAGTTTTGGGAGAGACGTTCTTTGTTGTCTGATTTGACAGCCTTTAATACCTCTTTAGTATTACGATAGATGTCGTACTGTAGGTTCGTGCCATGACTGGTGTTTTTCCATAGGGTTTGAATGTCAATATAATAATAATAATAATAATAATAATAATAATAATAATAATGGAAACTTTTCATTTTCAATTCAATTAAAACTACAATTACAAATTTCACTATTACAAAGGTAATTTGCAATTGGCTAGCCTGGGTTTACAAAGAAAAAGACTATTACAAGCACAAACAAAATAAATTAACAAAAAAAAGGAAAAAGTGTGTTCGTCATTGTTTGTTTTAGAAGTCGTCAGTAGCCGAGATCGTTAGAATTGAAGAAGTTCAGGATTATTCCAAGATTTATTTTTGCGGCAGAAAATGTAATAGGTAGTACGGATAGTTAAGTTGGATAGTTTGGAGATCATGAAGCGGAGATGATTCTCGCTGATATCTAGAGCGTTGCACATGTCGATGAAAGAGGAGCAAGAGAGACCAAGGATACCTAGGGAACTGATAGAAAGATTAACAAACATGATAGAAGAATAGGCTGAGCTTAGGCTGTGAATGAGATTCGAGTATTTCTCTCTTTTGCGGTTAGCATAAACATCCAAGTTAGTTTCGTATCCTACTGTAAGCTCGAGTATGAATAGTCGATGGTCAGAAGTGACTAGAAGTAGATCAGGACGGAAAGAGTCTCCTGTTATGATAGAGGGTGAGAGATAACCTGAAAGGTCTGCGTAAAGAGAGCAATTAGGTATAGCTTTTAAAGATTGTGCTAGGAAGTTCAGTGCAGAGTTATGGCGCCATGTGTAACGGCCTCCTTCGAGGTATGTTTTGCAGCCTGCAACAATGTGAAGTAACGTTTCTGGCATATGGCAAAAAGAGCAATCGGACGACTGAGTAATGTTCCATTTAGATAGGTTTTTTCGAGTGGCAAGGGAGTTGCTAAGATATTTGATAGTAAAACTGTAAATGTTCTTGGGCATGTTGCTTTGAACCGTGGTCCATATTTTAGAGGCTATAGGAAGAGAGTGGTCAAAGATGAAGGAAAGAACGGTACCTTGAGATACAAGATGGTTTTGAAGGCGCTCTTTATGTTCTGATCTAACAGCCTTCAATACTTCTCTAGTATTCCTGTAAACATCATATTGGATGTTCATGCTCTGGCTGGTATTTTTCCACAAAGATTGGATGTTTTTGTTGGGAGAGGATTTCAGTGCATTACGACAAACAGTTTGACACTGCATGAATTTAACAGAAGGAAGAATCAAGTTAAGACCGAACTGGTTTTTTGACAGAATAATGCCACTGAAAGTAGCACTTATAGGTAAATCGAGCCAACGGCGGATAAATGCAGAAACTTGATTATCAAGGTTTTCGACGATCCAGGTTTTTGATAGATCGGCTACTGTGAGGTGCCACGAAACTTGTGAGAGAAGATAGCTGTTATAAAGAAGCAGCTTATTCTTTGGATGGAGAGGTAAAGAATCAAATTAATAATAATAATAATAATAATAATAATATCTTTATTTACAGTTGGTTTGAGCAATAGTTGATATACATAGATAATTATGCAAAACTAATTGATACCAGCTATTTATATACATAAAAAAGCACAATATTAATCTACATATTTACATATTTTACAGCTACATTTGCCTCCATTCCAGGCATGTATGCCTTTTTTAAATTTGAATACGTTTTCCACATTGTTTATCGCATCAGGCACGGTGTTCCAGAGAAGGCTCTAACCAGTTTTAATATTTGACACAACTGCTTTCACACATAAAGATACTTTTGACGATTTGCGCTTGTTTTAAACCAGAAATGTTTACTTAGCATCTTCAGTGCATTTCCACTTGGCCTACATCATCTGCTTCACAGTCGAAGAAACTTCTATATTGTTGAGAGATGTACCAGAAAGATAACTTCTGGTAAAAAAAGCTCCTCGAATTTGTCCTTCTTTTCTTTTTTTATCACAATAAAAACAAATACAAAAAAAGTCAAGTTGATCATCGTTGAGATGGAGGCAAAAAACATAACGTTATCGAGTTGCCTCCACACCCAACATTACAAATATACCAAAACTTTGCGTACACTATAAATACACTATAAATACGCAATACAGAACAACACAGAACAACACAGCACAATACAATAGAATACAGTACAATTTATCCTTCTCTGTGCAGTAATAGTACTTCTAGAATTGATAGGCAAGTAAAGAAAAATTCCAACTTTGCCAAACAGTAAACTGCAAAAATTTAGCCACGAGGCAACAAAAGAAGACGCATGCGACCTTTTTGCATGGTTACAGAGTATTTTTGAAGGAAAAGGAACGAAGGCGTTGAAGGAGCATATGGAAACCATTTCAAAGGATTGATAAAATAATTACCTTAAATATAACTGCTTTCCATCCAGTCATGCCTTCAACAGACTGACAACTACTATCGTGTTTGGATAAGCCGAAAATTTCACAGTTTTCGATGTTACCATTTTCGCCGCTGGCCTGTTTGTAGTTCAAAAGAGCGCATTGCTCATTTCGGAGACATCGATGGTGACATTGAATTTCACTGGCAACCGAATATAGCTTCTTCTCAGCATTTGAACATTCAAATTTCACATCAAGGAAGATATTTTCTGCATAACCCTGATCTCTGTTAGGGTCTTGGCCTGCCAATGAGACCTCAGCAAGCATTAACGCAAATATATATTTCAGAAATTCCTGCATCTGCATAGTTATTCACTCCCGAATCTGGACAAAATACTTTGTGTTTTGAGCTGATCTAAGGTAGGCTTCTTTATGAATTCTTCCTAGATTTAATTGTACTAAGCTGTTTGGAAACTGCAGCGTTTTCATGCAGATTGTCGATCCAGTCAGGAACGTATCCCATTATCATCTGGCAGGAATAAAATGCCATAATTTGCAGGCTTCATTGACAAAATCTGTTGCAAAGCTGGCGGAATTCTCTCCTTGCACTGTCTCCAGGCAGTGCGACACTAGGTGCTTAAAAATGTGTCAAATTCATACCTTTGGTTTGGTATTATAAGGTCCACTACACACTTTTTTCAAAGAATATCTAATTCGTTGCTCAGCCTCGATATTCTTATTTTTTTATTTTAAGCCTAAGATTATTCTTAAATTATTCTTAAGCGAGACAAGATGTAACTGAGTCGTGTTAAAGACCCCACGGCCGGATATGTCTATTTCAAGACATGTAGCGTGGAACTTGCATTAAATTTGCTTTCCAAAAAACTCAAATAAGCAAACAATTTAGTTCTTGATGAAGTTTAAGCCTGGCATTATTCTTAAATGCCAGCGATTTTGCGCATTAATATTCTTATAGACTATATTCTTTTATATAAGTGTGTAGCCATTATTACAAGATTTGCTTGGAAATTCTGCTGCTGTCGCCTAGTGAATGGCTTACATTTAAATATGAATTCGGCATCTTGAAGTGCATCGTGAGTTATATTCAGAGGTGAAGAGCTGGGCAACTTTTAGCAAAAAAAGACACGACAAGATTCGCGCAATTTCATCAGGGTTTTTTGCCGAGGCATTGTTGCTTATGGGACCAATACATCCTAAAAATTGTCATTGATCTATTAGCTGGCATTTCACGGCATGTACCGAATCATTAACTAACATATTATTTGCGATAGATGATTTCATGTCTGGTATTTCTCTCTGGGCAAATCACGCTAAGTGCTGAATTCACTACACCTGACTTGTTTTATTAGAGAGAGAGAGAGGTTTTCAGAGATAACAAACTATGAGAGAAGTTTGATTCAGATAAAACCTTGTGTTTCGGAATAATGCAGAAACGGAGGTCACCTGTTAGGATAGAAGTTGACAAAGATCGGGGGCGCTAAATCTTGCCATTTCGCAACAATGTGAACGCGTGGACTGGCACGTCATTTTTCCATAAAGATGATATACACTTGATTTGCCAAGTTATGCGATCTCATTGGAAAGAATGATAACGATATAGACGAGGCAAAAACACTAAATTTCTGAAAAATGATTGCTTATGAGTTTCCCATTGAAAACACGAAAAAGGATCGAGAAAATGATAGTGGATGTCAATAAAAGTCAGCTTAAATTAATAGAGTTTAGAAAGGATAAATGCGAAAAGTGTTAAAAGAAGCTTTCTGCTAGGCGATAGATCCAGCGCCTTAATGGTCTTCATGTAATGGTCTTCTGAAAAGCACTATCTTTTCATGCAGCTTTTTCATAAACATTTTCTAAGTATATAAATATTTTCTTAAATGAGTTACCAATTGCTAAGCTATTTTTTCAAGAATAAGAGTGGGAAAATAAAAACTTACTATAATCAAGTGCTTTATTTAGGCGGGTATTGAAATCAATATGTAAATGTCTGGAAACAAAATACAGCGCTTTAGGTTATTAGGAAACAACAATAAAATAGGCCAAAGTTTCATCAAAGTCAAAATGATATGAGACGAGGCTTAACAGCTATTGAACATAATATCAGATAAGGCTAAAAGCAGTTGAACAATGAAAAAAAGGTAAAAAATTTATTGTAACTTCCAATGAAAAAATCTTTTTAGTAAAGCTTTTTAAAAATTAAAAAATTCACCGTAAATTACCATGGTTTGACGGTTTAAAAAGAAAAGTTATACATCTGCAAATTGTGTTTCTTGCTAAGCTCAAGTTCTACTCACAGGGAACTAATGGTTTATAAATACATGATATCAGCAATATATTAGATAGACCTGTGAAGACCAGTTCCACATAATCTTTCATTAAGGGTTATCTTGATAGACCATGTTAAAAACAATCTAGCCCTTGGTCTGCAAAGACAGGAATGATTGCTGCATAGAATAGTGTTCACTTTTCAGGGGGTTTCTCCAAATGTATTCTAGGCTTCATTTCACGGTCCCACATTCTGTTGCGATTGACAAACCCTTGTTTACCTTTGTTAAATGAGTTAGGACCAGCTGAAGTGGGGGTTTCCCTATAAGAAAAACAAACAGGGACATTAGAACATCACCCAGATTCTTCTATTCTTGGCACCAAATTTATAATCTGTCTCTACGCAGAAAAATCTTGAAATTGACAAGGAAAGGGTTATAACAGCTTACACGGTCTAAAAACAACAAATATTTTCATGTGATATATTTTGGCAGCTTTGATTTAAAAATTTGACCATTTCAATTTTTAAATTAATATACTTGAACCTTGTTTTTTCCTAGACTACACACTTACTTCAACTCATAAGGACCAATAACTTGTTGAAAAAAATTATATTGTTTTTATAGCAAAGTTTATATTGAGGCCTCATATCACATCTGGTGACATGTTCTTCTCTGATTTAGTCAAATATAAATAAAATCTATTCATTTTTCATCTGATGAAAAATTGAAATTATTACAAGTACTGATCCACCTAAGATTCCCCAATAATTTGATAAAAATCGTTTCAATGAAATTAAGTATATTCCTGGGTATAAAATTAAGTATAAAATGTCATCAGAGGATTAATGGTATGAACTCTTGTACAAATCTTATAAATCAGAATATTGCAGTCATTAGAGATGATGGTTTAAGCTTTATCACCATTATTTTAAACAATATTTTCCTTTGCAGCAATATATTTTTATATTTTCAGGTGCTCATTGAATTGTTATCAATGATTGCTTAAGGCACTCCAGGCAAGGCCTGATTCCAGATCGACTCTGATTGAGTGCTTTTCCGGGCAAGGCCTGATTTCAGAGTTCAGCAGCTAGAAATTATAACACCTGAAAGGCCTGATTCCAGAGTTTGACAGCTAGAAATTATAACAGCTGAGATTGATACTGCTTACATTGAGTCCAGATTTTAACAAATTGTTTCAGAATAGATAGTTTTAAAAAACAAGTTTATAAAAACTCACCTTCCAATATTCCTCATTCGCATCCTAGCTTCTTTTGGCATTTCTTCTTCCTCACTCTGAAAACAATTAAAGTTGAAAAGTAAAAAAAATGACAGAGTAGTCAGCTTGACATGATAACTGTCAATAGGATTTCAAGCGTTCACATTATATATAGTAGTCTATCAGTTTGCTGCAGTTATAAATGGATTCGAAGGATAGCTAAAAGGTATAAGCACCAACAGGATTAAAAAACTGAACAATTTTCTGGCATTTAGACTGTACAGAAACTTCACTAAATATTGGCCAGAAATCAATATTTTCAGATTCAGCAAAAAGAACAAATGATTACATAGCACATGACTGTTGAGGTTGCCCAATCAGTGCCGCTTGCCTATTGACAATGTTACAAATGAGGTCCTAAGGTGAAAACGAACTCCTTCTTTCTCAAACTGCTTCATGGAACAACAATCTGGCTTTACGAAAAATCCAAAACATGTTGCCATTATAGTTTTTTGCACGATCTGGGTTTCCAGCTGCCTGTTAGAAGAATCACTTGTTAGCAGAATCACATGTTTTAGTTGTAGTTTTAGATCTGCAAAACTGAGGTGACTGTTCTCTTTGGGGGAATGCTAGATCTGAAAACTGAAATATTCAAGATTATATTGAAAGCAAGAAATCTGTCAAGTAGTGCCACTATCAAACTTACATCAGAATCATCTCCAAAAGCCTTTGCAACTGATCCCTTCTTTTCTTGCACATTTGTCTCAGTTTTCTCTTTTTCTGGCTGAAGGAAAACAAAGTTGAAGACAATGCGGAAGTTCAGTAAAACATAAATTAATGAAAATGATAGCAAATTTAAAACATTTTGATAACATAAAATGCATTTGACACCAAGGTGACACACAGATGCATATTTTGGAAAATTTCAAACATTCGCAGGGCAAACAGACTTTCATTATTTCACCTTGCATGTCTTTTTCAACAACAAGTCTTTAAGTTTTAAATTATTTGATCATTTATATAATTATTTAGTAAAATCAAAAGAATCTTGATTTTTTAAAGAAAGGTGGAAGTGAAGTTTTTAGAGAAGGGAACTACAGATAGAGAGAACAACACAAACATTTTGAATAGTGGCAAATATGGAGGTGAAGTGAATGTAAAGAGATATTGATAATGAAAGGAATGGAGGAAATAAAAAAGATGAAGGAAAATAATATGGCAGAAAGAAAACATGCTTCTAATACTTCTATATCACTTTTGTCTAAGACGATCAACTTGGACCTTACTAGTATCTACTGAATAATGCAACTTGTGTTGTTACCTTGGAGGCAAATGCTAATGAGACACCAGAAGAAACTTTGCTTGATACTTTTACAGGCTTCTGTTCTACATCTGATTTCTTTTCAACCTCATGTTTTCTCTTTTGGCCAATATTCAGTTTAATACTGGTGCTTTTCTTTTGAGGTCCTAAACATCAACAGTAACTGGAGAGAATTAAAATCAATAAGCTCAATTTGCTTTTGAACTATCCAATGAGAATAAATAATAAAATTTGCACAATCACAGGATGATATGCTTTAAAATGAAAACTCTTAATGTCTTCCTGAGAAGCAATGCTAACTCAACAATTATAGTTTTGAGCCAATCTGTTTGCTGTAAGAGGAGAAAACTAGCATAAATTATCATTAATTCAAATTTGCTCTAAAGATGCTAATTGCATTTGCAAAGAAAACCAGCACATATCATTATGTTTTATATTTGGATTTGTTTCTACCTCGCATCTTAAGGTAGTTTTTAGGACACTGAGAAGCTCATGCTTATCGAGCAGTGTCCTGGTCCTTCCTCTCAATGTGACCACACCTCGTGATTCCTATATGCCTGGAATTACAGAGACCTGGCAAATCTCCTCACTCTGGGTGAAAGTTTGGTCATGCCAGGAACTCGAACCACGGACCAGGTCTATTATAGTCAGTGCCTCTAACAACTGAGCCATCCTCGCATCTGAGCATATCATTATGTATTCAGATATTACTAGCTACACTTTGATATGTAGAACAGGGCTGTTTTGAGTTGCATTCAGAATTCAAACTTAATGCAATTACAAGGCATTTTCAATTCAATATTTTAAGTTTTTATATTTAGTCATTATTAAATATTTAGTTTCTGATGTTTTAATATCTTCTAATGTAGATGTGACTATGTATTCAAGTTTTGGAAAATAGATAATAAAATTATTTTGATATTGGTATGTAGAAAAAATTTGATTTTGGCATAGTGTTCAGACTGCTTCCAGAAACCTTACAGCTTTACCAGGGTGCATTCCACGTACTTAGGATCGTAGATCTTTGGCTTAAACAATTTAACTGCCATCGTAAAATGCCTGTCGTAAGTTTTCAAGAGTTGCAATGCAAATCCTGTCAACGGAATTGTTTAAAACGAAATGCGAAATCATCTAATATTCCTTTTTCTCATGAAGCTCTGTAAGTTCTGTATTTGTCAATTCATATTTTCATTTAGATCTTTTGTGTTTAACATTTATGAAGACCAGACTTAAGCATTTGATGCTAGAAATTATAGTTGAAAGGCCAATCATTGTTTCAAAATTATATTAGGCCTAGCCTAGCACGTCACGGCACGAAGTCGCGAAAAAAAGAGGACAATTATTAGTAGAGTTGTTGAAATTTCAATTGCTCATGACCATCTAGATGATAATAATACCTTCCAATGCAGTTTTTGGCTTTACAACTGCATCTTTTTCCTGACCTTTCTCTTTATTGGACTTGACTCTCTCTCCAGAGCTTTCCGCCATGTTTCACCAGCATTTGGTTTGCTCCTCCCCAGTAACCGGACCTCCGTCAATATTAGTCAGACCACAAAACTGTGACGTCATGCTCAAGTAGACAAATCTGGTGTTGCAGAACACTTCTGTAGCCCAGAACATACCATCAATGACCTTACTGTAACACCATTACTGAAATTCAACGACAAACGAGAGAGTGTCCGACGAGCCAAAAAGCAATACTTCATTGGCCTGGCAAACACTGCATGAACAGAACAGATGTGCAACGGCATGAACAGAACCACTGACCGACCGTTAACCTCACAGCAACATTATCATTATATCATATTATAGTACTTCATCCTCATTACGTTTTCATTCCACCACCACCACCCACCCTCTCTCATTCACCACCCTTCCCTCCTCTACCACTGTGCTGCATTCACACCATTCCACATCAGCCAATCCGACACCACCATCGCCTCTTTTAAATGTGTAAATTTTTAGCCCGTTAACTTTTGCTCTGATGAAGCCCCGTATGCCGGGGCGAAATATTAGCCTTTACTGATTTACGTGTATTTATTGTTGTTTATTCTCGGCGTATTGCGGTGTTTCATATTTGCTACATGCTCAAGTTAACCGTTTTTCCTTGCAAACAACTAACAATTTTGATTTCATTAATTAATGATTTTGGGAAATAGACCGTGTTGAAGAACCTCTGATGAAAAGTAAACTTGGTCATTTTCCGTAAACTGAGAACTGTTCTTTTCATCATTATCCCTCTTAAGATGATTATTTGTTGTTTAAATTATTAAATTGTATCCTTTGGATAATATTTGAATCCTTTATTTTTAAAAAGAAGACCAGGTAGACTTTATTTTTCAGACTTATTTGTGTAAACTGACAATTTACAATATTGTTACAACTACAAATGTTTACTAACTTCAAATGTTAGCACAAAATAAGCAACAAGCGAGATGAAAATTTGGAAAAAACTGAATTTTCAAGTGCTATGGAAATTTCAAACGATTCTAGCGATTCCTTTTAAAATCATTCTAGATAATGACTGAGCTTGGCAAAATGATTAATGATTCGAATCATTCAGTTTCTTAGATGTTAAGCACTTTTTATAAAGATTTTGTATTTCAGCATTTGTATCATGAATTGATAGGGATAATTGAATATAAAAAATAAACACTTTTCTCTTGATATTTATTATATGAATTCCAATTTCGAATTATGTTATTTATTTTGCGTTAGACAGCGTTAAAAATTAGTCCATTCCAGTTCTGACTTGCTTTACTTGACGCTAATAAGTTTTTCTGTCCAGAGGGTGCTGGCCAATTCTCTTTTGTCGTTATCTTCAGCAAGTGGTAGGTCTTTGACTGCAACGAACTCGTGACAATGATCAAGAAGATACTTGATGGGCTTGGCGAAATGCAAAGCTAACTTGACAGTGTTTGGCTGCAAAAAGAAGTGATTAAACATTATATTGAATCTATGATTTGGATCATATTTCCTTGACGTTATAGAAGCTGCGACAAATTGTTCCTGGCTGTTCTCTTTCAGGTTGTTCCGTGACCAATCAAACAGACGCATTTTTAGATGCTGACTGTTCCGGGCTTCCGAAGGCTCGATTGCATCCTACCCATTTTTCGCGAAATAAAAGAGCTTAAATACACAATCTTTTGCTATAATCCTGTAATTAGCTAGCCTGCGTCACAGATCATTCCCCCCCCCCCCCACTTTTAAACGTACTTCAATGTTCGGACGTTATGATTTTGCACTTGGTATAAAAAGACACAACACCAAAATATTGTTCCTTTTAGAAGCATCCATTCAAAGCATTGCTTCTTATGCATATAACGAACTCGATGAAATCAATGTACTTGTCACTTGCTTCAGTAACTTATTGAAAACCAAAGAGAAAAAGAAAATCTTGAAATCGGATCACTCACCTCCGACAAGCCACTGATCATGTGAGTTTCTCTTGGATTATGCACAGAGAAAAGCAGCCTTATATGTGGACCTTGCAGAATATCTTCTTCCTTGTCATCATCATCATCTTCATCGACACCGTTTTCTTCCATCTCGTCGTCTTCAGTATCACTTTTCTTCCCCTTTGACTTTCCTTTACTCTTCTTTTCTTTTGACTTATCATTTGTGTCTTTGCTTTTGGATCCTTTCCCTTTTGCTTTCTTTTCAGTCTTCTCCTTTAAGAATAAAGCTTGTATAAAATGTTGAACTTGTGAATCCAATACGTTTGCTCTCTAAGTACATTTTCTCTCCAAGCATGTGCTTTAGCTATTACTGCAGTGGTATATGCAAGGTTCATTATTCTATTCTTTATTTGTGTCGCATCTTCAAAAACTTTTCGAACCCCAAATAATTTAACTTCTGACTTAAATTTAGGTATTTTGAACCTCCATGGGTGTTATAAGTATACCTTTATACATCAGATATGAGTCCAAAGTTAACTTTATTTTGCGTTTCAATCATAAAGCAGCCTTTGGATTTGGAGATTATCAATAACATTTTTATCAAAGTTCCAATGAAGATGTTGCTAGACCAAAGACTAAAACCTCACAAGTCATCATAAAAGCCTTTTGATATCGTTTTTTATCTTAAAATTTCCCTAGATTTGCAGTAATAATTTTGAAATAAACTCTATCACACCAAGTTAGTTGGACATTATGGAAAGTTGGTGAAATCAAACTTTTTTGACAAATGTCAAGATTAGACTCACAGACTCGAAAGGCATCAAAAAATGAACGTTAGTCCAGTTTACTTCATCCGAGTAGACACCCATTCTAACAAGTAAATCCAAATTCTACTATGTAGATCACTGCTCTATCATGCGCATCCCCCCCTCTACCGCGTATTCTCCTGTATTCCTCTACCATGTATTAATCTTAACCCCCATTTGACCATATTTACGACATTCAGTGAATAAACCTCTTTGTCTTCAGCCTCGTTCTCCTCCTCATCCTCGTCCATATCATCATCATTTCCAACTATGTCCTCCTCGTCCGTTTCATCTGCAGCCTCGGCATCAAATTCGTCATCATCATCCTCTTCGTATACGACCAAACGTACATGATCTGGGTACATTAGCTTTATGCTACTTTTTTCTGTTGGCATCTCACTATTTTCTAAAATTTTACAGATGAAATAAGTTAAGGTTTGTCCGGCACGATCGTCATCTAATCTAATTCCGCCTTTTCTATAGATTTCAAATTTTTGAAGTAATTTATCAACCAAATAAGCTTTGGCACAATAGAATTTAGAAAATTGCACTGAAGAGCAGAAACATATCATACTAATTTACTTCTCAAAGTATCGATTCTTCAAAGTATAACCGGCGGATAATTGCCAATCGCAGTCGTTAATCTCTCACCTAGTTCAGGAGTCCATGAGAGAAAACGAACTCTTTTTATCTACGCAAATCGGGATCATTATTTATCTACCTTCAAAAAGTCACAAACCTCAAAAAAAATGGAAAACAATGCTAGAAAAAGGATAAGTGATGTTTTATTGAAAGAATCTTTTTAGTATACAAAAAAATTTATTCTAGGCCTTATATTTAATTTCATTCTATTTTTAACTCAAACAAAATTGAAAGCTAAAACATCAAAAAGAATTAATAAATTTATAAGAAGAAGCAAAAAAGCCTGAATTTCTAACCTTCTTCGGGGATTTTATCAAAGGGAGGAAGTCGGTTTGCCATAAAGTCCTCACTTCGTGAATCTGCGACAGTATTTGGATCAAAATGATCGACAACGCGACAAAGGAGATCTTTAAGTTTCATTTTGATCTTCTCAACCATCTCATCTGAAGGCTTTTTAGGAGATTTAGGTTTCTTTTTCTCTTTTGTCTCCTCATCTCCGTTTGCTTTGCCATTTACTTCTGCCTCATCTGAATTGTCTATGTAATCATCGAGGTACTGAAATGAATTTTTAACATTTGCAAGTGAGCAACACCACTTTGTTTATAGTTTTTCTTTCAGATTAAGTTAGCTTGTCGATTAACTGGAAAAACGATAGGGCATTAAGCATGGTACCTCTTGTAAAAGATTTCATATAAAAAACTTTCTAAATCATAGCTTAATTGAGAACATGTCATATTGCAAATTGCTATGCTCGAAAAATACTTTGTAAATACTTTGTTACAATATTACTATGCCGTCACTAAGAATTTTTTTTCTTCATTTTTTCTTGAATGTCTGCCGGGCATCTCGAAGTATCTTAAAAGCTAGAAAGGCTGCTATGGACACATTTGTTAGTATTATCTTTATAGTCAGTTCTTGAACAAAAAAAATAACGTCAGCTTTACCTATGATTTATGCTCTTCTTGGAGCCGCCGATATAGACTACTGGCAGCGAAAGGTAAACTAACTTACAATGGATAATTTTCAAACGACAATTAATGAATATACCTTAGCAGTACCAAGTTTCAGAAGGTAGTCCATTGGCAATCCTCTTCTAAGTTCTACGTCACTGGTTATTGCGGTTTCCACCGCAGTGGTTATTCCATCCAAGAGGAAATCTCCCCAAGAGCTAAAAGGCATCAATGTTATTAATGGACAAAAGCTGTCATTGCTAAGGATGTTCCAAGCATCGAACGAAGAATGTAGGAAAAATTGTCACAGGCAGAAACAAACGAAAGACATCTTGCTTAAAACTCTAATTTGATAGAGCTCTGATGTATCTGAAATACTAAACATGATTTATTTCTGCCAAAAGACCAGAGATTGCTATGTCAAGGGCAACTTTTGAAAAACTGGACCTTCATCTTCCTCCAGATTCTTTTTCTTATACAATATGTTCAACAGTATACCTCCTAAATAAGTTTTGAAATATTTATCTACTATCTACACTATTAATTAACTATTTGAATATCTTCTAAGAGACAGTTTCAATCTAGAGTTCAGTAAGATGTAAAGTATAATCATGATTTATAGAATTCTTATTCTTACTTGGTTTGGTAGGTTGAAAGCATCAAATGGGACGAGAAGCCATCAGACACAGCCTTCGCTTGGTGGATTGTTCCTCTTGGGAAATACAGAAAATCTCCCGCCTACAAATTGATGTAGTTTAAAAAAGATGCATCACACATTAAGAGTTAGCTAATTGGTGACAAACTTGAAATGTTCATGCAATTTTCCAGCTCATCTTCGAATAAAATTTAATGGGAGTTATCCAAATCCGAAATGAAAAGTTATCAATAAAAAGAGTTCTAGCTATCAACAAAGTGCTAAGGACATATTTTCTTATTATTTGAAACTTGTGAAACAAATTTTCTCCCAAATAACGCTGCGTGTCTCAAATCTTATGAACTGCGTTTGTAATCGACTGGCTTATATTACATGCAGTGAACACAGACCCAGCAAGAGAGCGAGAGAGCGAGAGAGCGAGAGAGCGAGAGAGCGAGAGAGCGAGAGAGCGAGAGAGCGAGAGAGCGAGAGAGCGAGAGAGCGAGAGAGCGAGAG
This sequence comes from Rhopilema esculentum, assembly GCF_013076305.1. Next base: position 4,750,968 of record NW_027019328.1, read on the forward strand.
AGCGAGAGAGCGAGAGAGCGAGAGAGAGAGAGAGAGAGAGAGAGAGAGAGAGAGAGAGAGAGAGAGAGAGAGAGAGAGAGAGAGAGAGAGAGAGAGAGAGAGAGAGTCGCGCATCTTCATCTTCATTCAACTTTTTATTTCTTTGATACAAAATGCATCCTTTTCGTTGCTTTGCCACTAACCCTTGACAGGAGTTACTAGGATGCCTTTGAACGTAAAAAAGAGCGTAAAAATAGCAAAATGCGTTCGTTATAAGTAGCTGAATTTCAAATAGATCGCAATTTCCATTCAAAACGAACGAGTTGTTAAACGTACCAAGATATACCGTTAGGTCTACAAAATGTCTTGAGGATTTACTCTTGTTGCATTTAATTAGATTATATCTAATAATTGACAATTTCACCTCAAGCTCTAGTTCATGAGTAGCCTCTCCAAGGTCACTTGGTGAAAAATCAGAGTCGAATTCTCTCGCCAGCTCTTGCTGTGGTTTATATAACATCCACTTCTCCTTTCCTTCTAGTTGAAACACAAATGCCTGAAAAAGCAAATTTTATAAAAACGTTGCACCATCAATCCATGAATAATTAGTTCGTGATTGCACTATAAAAGTGCATATTTGCAGCAATCCAGTTAAATATTTTTTACGCAAAATTTTGCATTAAATATTGGGTCTCAAAACTTCTTTGTAAGTTTCTTTCCTTGTTACTAAGAGATATAACAAAATTTACATATAGAGAAACAAGAAAAAATATTCCTTGTAAACGAATGTATTAAACATTTTTAGGTGAATGTACCATTTTTGAGTATCACGTGATACCTGGGGTGAGACAGCTCTTTTCATTTATTTAGAGTTTATTTGGTCCAGTCTTGGACCAAATGAAAGAAATATTGGAAATAAAGCTACGTTTTTTGGGATGTTCGTTATTGGGAGATGTCTACTATTGAAAGATTCTGTTGCTAGAAGATGCCATTTTATCAGTACCGTAGAAAGGATAGGATAATTGAGGGGCATTGTGTTTGTGAGATCAATAAGAAGAGAAGGAAAGTTTATTGTTGTTTATTGGAAAAATGACTACAATGCTTTTTGGATGAGCCCGAGCTCCCCTAACAGGAATAGGAGCTACGCGCCTCTCCTTTATTATATATAGACGTGTCAACTACTCTCAGAGGTCCTTTGGGAAGGTTTCTCTGCACCATCCATATTGTCATTTATCTTATCATTACTTGTGTTTACAAAGCTTTATAAGTTACCTTATCAATAAAGAGAGTAATTCTGTACTGGCAAGCAACGACAGAAAACACATTAAGTAGCATAATTACCTCGCAATCGTCCTGCTGAGGGGAGAATACTTGGGAAGAAGGGGGTGTAACATAGAAACTAGCACCAACATTGCTTCCAAAATGTTTCTCCATCAATTCAATAATTTTCCAGAGCGGATCCTAAAAAAAAGCAAACTCACAATAACTCCTATTCAGTAATTGCTACATTAAACCAGCTTTTCAAATTTCCTTATGCTACATTAAATTTCTGGAAAATTATGTTTGCAATCTCTTCGTTTTGAGATCTAAAGAGACCTAATATTGGTTAATCAACTATGTTAGGGCTATATTATGTTATATTAGCTTGTCCACCATTGTTACTTTGACGCTGATAAAAAATACCTAAAATATTCTTAGTAGAAGAAAAATTCATATTCTGGAATTTGCTTGTGTTAACTTACTGAAAATCTCTGTGGTTGTAGCAGCTGAAAATTAGCACTCTTCTTGTCCAATAATTTTTTCACTTCGGCTGCATTTACTATATCTTCATCGTTAACGCTTTCCTTCCTTCCTTCGACAAATTTAGTAGCATTCAAATCAAGGTCATAGCTCAATTTATTCGATTCGATTACTTTGGTAAACTTTTCTTTGTCAAAAATGTTTCCATAAAAATCGTGGTCTCCTCTTTTGATATGCAAAGGCTTCTTTTCCCAATGTTCTTCATTGAAGGTTAAAAGGGTATTGGGTGCCAGCATTGACGTCATAAGAGCAGCATGTGTAGAAAGGTCCAACTTGGTCTTCAAATCTTCGAGCGAGGTTTTCTTGCTGCTCGTGGACTGGAATAAATTGAAAAAAGGTTTTTTGAGATCATAGCAAAATCTTTAGGGAAATGAGGTAAAATACTTACCAATAAGAGGCCCCGATACACGGGCTCTTCCTTCACACAGGGGCTGGACTAGCTCGTAAAAGACAGAAATCGGATTATTGTTGAGGCAGACTGACGCTCCATACATGTTCAGAGAAAAGATCACGCCTTTTCTAAGTGAAAATTCCAAGACAAACAGAAACAAAATAACATGCCTGGAAAGAAATGTTTCCGGAGAAGTCATTTTGAGCTACTTGAGAAAAATAAGATTTAGACCATAAAGATGCTCTTTATTGGAGGGTCGATATAAATGTTAGAATTCTTTATTTTGCCTTGTTTCATCCAATGCCAAAACCGCATTTTAAAAAGTACTGTATCAAAATATTATCTAACATATGTATATTCGTGTGCAAATAGCTATGGCGATCACTGCACGCCTGCAAAACAGAGGGTTTAAATTCTAATGTCTCCATCTACAAGCCTGTGCATGACAATATCTGCTTCAAGAAAATTTTGCATCTCTGCTGCATTTTTGCATCATTTTGCATCATGTTAACCCTCTAATTTGCTAAGATCGAACTGAACAACTCCATGATTTTCAGATACTTGTATCCTCGATAAAATACCTTTTAATGAAAATTATATGTCTATCTTCAAAGTTAAACTGAAGTCTTGGTTTAGTTTGTGTAAAAAAAGCAATTTGAAATTGGAAAGTTCTTACCATGAAATGAAAGAAACTCGACTACACGTGGCATGTTCAGCCTTGACTAATGGACAGGCGTTTGATAGGCACGTCCTCGATTACATTGGCAGAATTCTGCCCTATATTTACTTGTCTAAACCAGTTAGAACCAAAATACATACGAGATGAACAGAATCGTTAATCTATCCATGGTCTGTTTGCCATAGTTTCTGACTGCAAAATTCAAAGGAATCCATGCTTTGTCTTTGCCAAGCAATTCTTAAGCAATTTTGGGAACTTATTACTCCTCCATTAAATAATTACTTTGATGCATGTTACTACTCAACCTACCTTCTTGGTACCATCACTATCAATCCTTTTTTCCCGCTTTCGCCTCTTCATTCCTTTCGTATCAGTTTGTTCGCCCGAAGACCCTTTCCTTTTCATCGTGGTGACCTTTCCAAAGAATAACACAAAAGCTACTAACAGCCGCGATGGAAGGTGACTGAAGAAGTATATGTTTAACATGTGACCTGCTTTATAAGCGTGCGTATCTCAGCTCAATATGTTCTTATTGGCTACCTCTTTCCTTTGGGAATATGATGGAAACAAACGGACACTCATGCATTCATATTCGAGCCCAATGAATTGCAGTTGACCCCGAAATGATTGCGCACAACAGTTTGGATTGAAAGTTTCGAGTACCAAAGGGAACGAAGAAGAAAAGAGACAAATGCCCTGGGAATTTCAGCAGGGAACATGCTTGTTTATTTGGCATCAGGTAATTTCAATGAAGGAAACAATCCATGCAGTTCATATCATTATTCATATTTAATTCAAAGATCTTCTACCATATAGATGCTATAATGATAAAATGAAAGAAATACGACAAATCTAGCAAGGATCTTCCCGCTAACAACCATAACTGATAAAATTATTTATTTCACAAAAAGTTTCATACATTGCAAGAAATAGAATAAAAAGTTTTTTGTTTCCTTTTTGAATCATCCAAAGTTCAAAACATTTCTTTTTTACAGAATATAAACTTGTTGAAACGAAGAACCAGCCACCGCAGAATTTACTGGCTCCAAGTTGTAAATCAATGCTTTGTTTTCTTCATCGACTGAAGCAAACTTGTGACAACATTTCGTAGCTTCGTTTCGAAACAAGTTGGCAATGTACTGGCTTGCTGATAAGGATGGTTGTGAGTGATTGATGTGAAGGTGTTCCTGCCATTCAAACAACGGTTTCTCTGGGTGCCACTGTAGACCATAAATTGGGTAGCCGTGGGCTAAATATTGAAAATAAAGTGATTTAAAGTTAGAAATAAAACGTTAGGCTGACTCAAATAAAAAACTCGAGAAGGTTTGCTATGGGGTATTAAAGAGGAAGCTTTATTTAAATTTCAAAATTTGGCACGTTTTTAAAATTCCAGCATTTTTGAAACAATCTAATAATTCTGATACCAATTTATAATTGCTTGTTTGTATTTTGCCTGGCTAATTCGCACAATTGATTGGGTTACCACCAGATACAATTGATATAATTGTCGTTTGCCATAATATGGAATTTTCTAGTTCCATATAAGGTGATTTACAGCTGTCACTATGACTTGAGTAATGCAAGTTAAATAAGAAATGTTTGGGATGCCACATTGAATTTTATATGAAATACAAATGGTAGCGTACAGATCTAACCAGTCTTTTTGTTTGCACAATGAAGGCATTGTGCGTTTAGTCTAGACTATAGTGAAGCAAGAAGTAAAAGTGCTAACAAATATTAACAATCCTTCTAAAACGTGGTAGGGTTCGAATAAATTCAATTGAGCCCGCCATTTTCTCGGGTGCTGTTGGACCAGAGATATTGATGTGAGTAGGTGACCATTGTACAGGGGTTTATTCAACAAGGCTTTGACCGTAGAGAAGGAACCATCGGATTGCAATGCATGTCCTCACTTTAAAGGTATGCTTATGAGGAGGTGTCAATTATTGTAGGCTTCTCAAATAAAAGATATACAGGAACAAAGCGATACGACGACGAGAATCCAATGTCACGAAATAAAATGTTCAAAATAAATTAACTTTAAAGAATATACTAATATTTCGCCCCGGCATACAGGGCTTCATCAGAGTAAATGAAACGAACGAGTGAATGGATTTGAAATGTGAGATGGTGGTGCCGGTGTCATATGCGTTTCGGTAACCTTATGCATTTCGGTACTCAAACGCATGGCAATTTTGGTTATGCAAAATCGTACCCAAGCACTTAAACAATAGGGTACCCAAACAAACGTGGAATTTCGCATATAAAACGGTCCCGGTACACAAACGCATGAAAATTTTGCTTATACAAAAACGTACCCAAGCTTTTAAAAAACAGGGAACCGAAACGAATTTGGCATGCGAACCGGTCTGGGAACAAAATTGTTCTGGTTCATATTGATCAGAATGAAAGAACAATCGAACTATTTCTAACAAGGGGGTACTAACAAGAAGCTGTGCTGTGATTTCCCTTGTTAAGTTTATGCAAGAAAGTACAACATTAATTGCTAATCCAAAGTTTTCTTGATCGAAAAGTGTTCAATTTGTTAATTATAACGTGTCATAATATCGCACTACGATGAAATCACATGATCTGAAACACATTGCGTTTCACAATGTTACACATTTGCATAGGGTACCAAAACGCATATTACACCGGATTGGTGGATGTTGAATGGTGTGAATGCAGCGCAGTAGAGAAAAAATGGGATGATGGAGGTGGGGGAGGGTAGGGTGGTGGGTGATGTGAGGGGATGTGAGTGATGCTATAGAGATTGATGCAATGGGATGATAATGACGACTGTGAATATGAGAAAAAAAATATTGTGATGGAACTGAGAATAATGGAATGTTGATGATTAGTAATAGTGGTGATGATGATAATAATGGGTAGGGAAAATATGGTGTGGGTTGTGAGGGCGGCGTGATAGGTGAGAAGTTGTTTTGTAAAGTTAACGGTCGGTAGTTCTGTTCATGCCGTTGGGGGTGAGGGTGTTCACCAGGCCAATGAGATATTGCTCCTTAGCTCGACGAACACTCTCTCGTTTGTCATTAAGTCTAAGTAGTGGTGTGATGGCAAGGTCGTTGATGGTGTGTGCTGGGCTGCAGAAATGTTCTGCAACTCCAGACTTGTCTTTTTTGTTGTTGATAATGTCTCGTCGGTGTTCGTTAAATCTGTCTTTAAGTCGTCTGCTAGTTTGTCCGATGTATTGGCAGTTTTTGTTTCCGTTATGTAGACAGCGTTTGCATTGTAATGCGTATATGACGTTGGTGGAGTTGCAGTCCAGTCGTTGTTTTATGTCGTAGTTTTTGTCAGTGTTAGAAAAATTAAATGTTGTAGTCCTGTCTGTGATATGTTGGCATGTTAAACAGTTACGTCGAGAGTGGCATTTGTAAGAACCTATGGGATCACTGGGTGTGGCATTTTAAAGCTTTTCATTTAAAAGCTTTTCATTTGCATTTCAAATAAAGCTGTGGCCGTCAATAACGGTTTCACAAATTTGATATCGAATGTCAATATGTGTCATACCTTCAAATGCTGCTCCGAATGGAATTCCTCTTTTATCTTCGCTAAGTGCAAGCATATTGAAAAAGCTCTTGATTTTGTCATTCGAGTCGTATGTTTTGGTGTATAGACCCCAGTTGTGGTTGTTGTACGTGATGGCTTGGTTCGTCATCTGCTCTTGTAGAGAATATGGAAGGTCTTGGAACATGACGCTCTTCTTTGCATGCTCAGTAAACTGTACCTAACAAATGAGAATAAAAAGTTCAGCAATACACCAAGGCTACATTCTTGATGCAAAGAGATTTTAAGACTGGCATTGGAAGTTTTTCAGAAACCCTGTTCACCGTTCATTGATTAATAGACAGCAACAAAAATCAGGTATCAGGCATCTGATATGCAAATAGGGAGATAGAGGCGGAAATTTCTTCAAATTATTTGGTAAACAAGTAGGGGCGCTGGAAGCACGGGGGCAGCCGGGGCAGTATAAGAAATGCACATGTTTACCAGTTGTAAAAGGTCTCGACAAAGTGAGCGCTGTTTAGAGAAAGCGAACAGCACCAAATTGCATTGCAGACTTTGTGTCAAATTACGGTGAACTGAATGGTTTTCCCACGAAATTTTATGAAGTGGTCGATGCGATAAACCAAGTAATCAAGAACTGTTTTGACCAGAAAGATGTTAGAAATTTTATCAACATAAAAAGTGCATGATTCCTTGATAAGCCGTACAGAATATCAAGGGCAATCAAGGACAAGTTGGCCTGTATATCCGACCTCATCAAACTGCCAACTTTGACAGAAGAACTTAAAGAGCTACCCACATACATTAAAATTTTTAATAAAGAAGTTGCTAAACCAATAAGAAAGGTGACAAAAGTAGAAACTATTTGTTTGATCATGATTTAGAGGAGTGCCATAAAGAATGCCTGCTAGAACTACACAAGTTATTGCAATTGTATTAATCTTTTGCACTTTCATCTGCAACTACAGGTCGTACCTTCAGCACAATGTAGCGTATTAAGTCATGGTTGAGGTCAAACTTGACAGGCAACAGCCTAGACAACTCGATGTTTACACAACGACCGTATGGGCGGTATTTGTACAGAAAAGGCTGCAAGTGGATTCTTTGCAAGATCCGAATGACGACAAGAATATTTTCGAAAATTGTAGGTAGCAAAGTACTACTTTATGTCATATTTCTGTTCTGATTAAATATAAATTCTATTATAGTTTCATATTCTATTGGATGGTAGTGGGAAAAAGAAGAAGAGGCAGACCAGAGAAGCAATGGATAGATAACAAAAAAGAATGAGCAATGCTGGAGATTGATGAAATTATGAAGAAAGCCAGAGACAAAAAGCAGTGGAGGCTGATTATGAGGAAAGCATCTATATGCCCCTACGGTCGTGAGACCACGGGTTGATGATGATGATTCTATTATAATTTTAATATTAGTCATTTAATATTAGTCAGACCCTTTTTGAGTTGCTGCCCCCAGCGTCTTAAAATGCTTGCGGCGCCCCTGTAAACAAGTTGTTCTAGCTATATTCACCGTAAATACATTTCACGTTTTAAAAGTGATTCACAAAATACCAGGAAAATCCCTTCGATGTTAGGTGCCACAGAAAATGCATTCTACAAGACATGAAGTTACTAATTCCTATATAGTATCAAAATATAGTACAAAATTGTTTTAAAGATATTTAAAAGAATCTAGAAAATCAATAAAATGCTTACTTTTAGGTCAATATGACTGGAGTATGTCCGTTGCAACAGATTTACACCGGACACAATTTTGAGCAACATCTGAAGACCCCAGCACAGGCCAAGCAATGGGAAATAATCATCTTTGTCGTTAGCTGCTTTTGCATATTCAAAGACCTTAGTAGCCACTTTCGAATAGTTTGACGTTTCTAAGCTGAGATCCCCACCAGGAAATATCACACCATTGAGAGAATCCAACAATGCGGTGAGCTCCGAGTCTGAGACCGTATCCTTTATTGGAACAACTCTCGCCCCTTTTCAAAGAGAAAACAAGATGATTTTCGCATTGATAATACAACATCACGTGCTGTTTATTGAAGACACATAGTCAAAAAACTAAGACTACATACACATTAGACACCAAAAATAACTTCTGAAGAAATATCTTCGGACAAAAAAATTTCAGCCAGTTTTCAGAAATTTCGGACAAAAGCAAACTTTGTTCCACCTTGCAAATTTTTAACATCATGTTGCACCTTATTAAGCTCACTAAAGCCTATGCTTTTCTTGATTTAACATAAACAGTCACATGTGTTGGAAGGGGTCTTTATTAGAAATTCCCGTTCTCTTAATAGGGATTATGCCCACTATTTCGAAAGAATTCACAATCATTCCAGGATTGCCGCCAAAATCACTGAGGGTCCAAACACTACAAGAAAGTGTCGTACACTTTTGGTGAAAATTTGTTTTATCTAAAAAATCCTGGAAATCCTTTTGTTTTGGTCGAAATCTCGTACGCGAAATGCAAGAGTGAATTTCTCATCAAAAATCACTATAGCAGATGAAATGTGAGTGTATCTTGCCCATTTTCCAACATTAGTTAAAGGAAATTACAAAGTGAACAAAATTGAGCCGTATGAAGGAAACAAACAAAGCATGGATATCGATGCTGAATTGGTTGAAAGTATGACAGAGTTGTGTGACTGCTAAATGAATTTAGTTAACAAGATAGGATAGTGTTTCAATTAGTAGCTGGCTCTTAAAACACGTTCCATTTAAATGCTTAATGTTTGCGAGCAAGAAAATTAATTTTCAAATGGTGAAAAACTTTGCTGTGAATTTTCTAAAGTGCATGTGAATTTCCACCAGTAAAAATTTCGGACAGTAAAAATTTTGGAAGGTGAAAATTTCTGACGCTCGAACTGTCCTAAAAAATTAGCGTCCAAAATTTTTGGCATTTAACAAAACCTATTACATATGTTGGAAGAAAAGGAAAGCATGTATTAATTATAAATTTGGAGAGTTCAAAGTATTTTGATTTGAACGAGTCTGGAGTAGAAGCAGAGATCTCGAAACGTAACGTCGAAAGATTCTCCATGTGAATATATTTTGCAATGACAGAATAATCAGCCCATAACACTTTCAGAGGCGGGCCATCTATGAGATAAAAACATTTATAGCCTGTCTTGTATGGAACTTGCCTGTCAAATCATTTTGTGACACTAAAAACTGAAAAACTGAATAACATACAGAACATCTTGTTTGGGCATGTCTGCTAACTGATTGCTAAGTTTAAACAGTTTCCTTCCGCATTTGATTCTGCTTTATATCAAGTAGTTCCTTGAAATAACATCGGACATGCAAGTGACGTAAGTTGCAATATATTTGCTACAATCTTTACTCAGAGATACTAAGAAAATCAAGACTGGCGAAATGTAAGCAAACAAACAATTTATAGATTGGATATTTGTGTGAAGACCGTACACCAAGAAATGTTATCAAAACTTTTGCTATCAAACTACTTCTACAAACAATTGGACATTTTGTAAAATGACAAGGCGTAACAACGATATGATACTCTTTTATAAAACTATACAAATCAAGGTTTCAGTCTTCAAAGTTTATCCGACCCCAGCCATGCATGTTAATAAAGACAATGATAATTTTGATCAATATGGCAAAGACGAAAATTCTTTCTCATTTTTTTCAGGAACCTATGGAGCAGCACCCACCATGGTAAAGATGGCGATAAAGTTTGATAGCAAAAAAAGAAGCACAAGATAAACACAATTAACGATATTTATTGCAAAAAAGATAAAAAATTTAGAAATTACCTGACGACTCTACAAATTTGACGTAAGATGCAGCAATGTAAGACTTTCCCTTGGCCCAAGGATAATACTTCACGATTGTGCTACTGTCTGGAAGTGCCTGCGAAACAATGCCTATGATTGGCTCATTGTTACTGCATGCTTCCTTTATGGCAGCTTCGACAGGCCACATGAAGGCCAGGAACGCAACACTTGAAACACTGAAGACCAACATCAGAACCTTGATGGGATTTATTGCGATGATCGGTGCACTGAAAAAGCCAAAATACGTTTTTACTATATCAAACAAACTACAAGATTTAACAAACGTCAAATTTTGATTGACTGAGGAAGGAAAGGCCGCAGCGGGAGTTCTCGCAAAATGTAGCAAAGAAAAAAAGGAAGGGGAGATTTTGGAACTTTGACCACCTGTTCTTTAAAAACGTCACACTTCATCAGATAATCTTTCTTAGTAGATTTCACATCGTAATCATTTAATTATGCGCCTTTCTCAGAAGAGAGTCGCACTCTACTAGACGAGACGAATTTTTTCGCGCGAAGCGAATTTTTCGTCGCGAATGCGCGAAAAATTCCTACTCCTACTTTTTTAAAACCATTCCTACTTTTTCGCTGCGAAATTTCTCACCTTGTAAAATAAACCAATCAGAACATAATTTGAAGACATCTGACTTCTGTTTTGGTTTCAGATGGCCTACGTCTTTCCGCATTCTTTTTCTCTAACATTCTCGCCTTTAAAACGTCAATGAAAAAGGTTGGTAATTATTAATTTCCTGTTCTTCGTACACAATCCATGTAAATGGATTCACATCAGATTATTATCCAAACATTTGAATTTCAAATTGACGAAAACTGGCTTGAAAGTTTCATCGTCCTACCAATATGTCAGAAATAAAAAAAAATAGGCAAGAATTTCTTCAAATTGCTGCATTGTTGGCTGCTTATTGGCCTGCTCAACAGAAACAGTTTTAAGCAGATGCACTAACCGGATCTCGCATGCTCTTGCAAGCTTCGATAGCGACCTTTGAAAGTATTTGAAGAAGTTATCCTGGTCTTATAAATGTTAACGTAAGCCTCTCTTACCGAAAGATGGAATTCCCCCTTCTGAAGACGTCCGAAATAAATTTTTCTAATCCAGTATCGTTTTTTGCTGTTTTGCTCGCTTTTTCGATATTTTTAAAATTTTAAACTTGCTGATAAGAGCACTCTTCGGACAGTCGCTATATTCTTTTGTAATATTCGCAGCGAATTTGCATAAAAATTTCTGCTAGTGTAAATTGAACTTCGAATTCAAGAGAAAAATTTGCAGCTAAAAAATTCGTGGCGAAAAATTCGCTTCGCGCGAAAAATTCGTCAATCAGGCTTTAGAAAAGTCTGTGCCCTAGCGTTGATTGCATATTAACAGTCCATGGAATCATATGATACAAACGTAAGACCATAGGTGTGGAGGTTTATGTTTACCAGCAACCCCTCCTTTTGACTTCAGTTGTCCTATTTACCTGTTAATATTTGGAAAATTGTCCAAAATTCGTGGAATCTGAAGGGCTTTTTTTATAATGAATAAGCTCAGATTTGTGACAACCCCGGGAATTTCACCAGTTGAGCCCACTGCTGGGTTTCAACTATCCCAGAATCCTAGCATTCAAAATCTAATGTACGCACTGAAAACAAAACCAAAACTTTTATGCCATGTCCATTTTAATGTCAGAGAGCGCCCTTTTACAAACAAGGAACGCTTATCTTAGCAAAAGATAACTCCAACGCCACAACTTACTTTTGCTTACATAAAGGCAGTTTCAAAATCATAGAATCACATCACAAAGAGTAGCCTGCCAAAACATTTCTTCTACCCTAACCGTTCTCATCAAATTTAAACGATGTACAAAATCAATACTGCACAGAAAGATGGAAGCTAGGCCTTCCATTCTACAACCCCCCCCCCCCCCAGCACCGCCATTGCACACTCTTGGGCACATAACTTATGCCCCAATTTTTAGCATTTGGAAAATTCTCCTACACCTTCTTGTTGAAATCCCCGTATTTTCCTCTCTTTTAGTTCGGTTCCCAAGAATATTTAAAACGTTTTTAAAAACTCTAAACCTGGCACTGCGGGCAGGAGGGTTTGGGGACGACAGGATAATTATTTCTGCCAAAAAGTAAAGAATTAAGAAATTAACTCAAGTCAAGCGTCATTTTATTGGGTTTTAGCCCCCTCTATGTTTCTCAACCATGGTCTTCTTGCCTTATTATGCAATGTTATTGATTCAGGGCCAGCGTATTGAGCTTCAAGATAGAGGGGCCAAAGAATAGAAATGTTGGTTTTCTATTTTATCAAAGCATCCAGCTTAAGCGCGCGGGGTCGTAGTTTTTAATCCTCCTTTGATACGATCCCTGGTTGATAAAATTTTATTCGTTTTTTATTCTGAGAAGCTGTGCCTGTTCAAGGAGAGTGAAACAGACCTACCAAGTCACACGCACTTTGCATGAGACACACGCATTTCGGTCCTTTCTCACGCTCACACGCATCAAAGCAGAGTTCTCACGCATTTTGCAACAAACTTCTTTGTTCATTTAAATTTTTTGATTTTATTCCAAATCCTAGCAAAATCTCTCTTTCCAAACAAGGCATGTTAACACGATAACAGCTACTAGATAATTAGGTTACTAGATAACAGCCAATCCGTACAGGTGATGTTACATTTATTGGCAAGCCTACACAAATAGCAGGCTAGCTTTTTCGCGACTATGACATATTGTGAATTGATTGGAATTGTAAAGGAGGAGCATAATATCCCTTAAGTAAGAGTTTCAATTTAGCAGATTGCAATCGGAGCGGTCAGAGTGGCGTAACTTTTTCTCGAGAATGATATTTGGGGTTGCAGTTACACTACGATGCTCCTCCGCTTGATTGCTTGCTTGTACGCCTGCATTACTTCCTCTGCAGTCCTGGTCTACAGTGATGTGCACTTTTGCAATCATTTGCGCATCCCACGTGCACCAGAATAAATTATTTCATGGTTATGTACTGCTATAAATTTTTTTCTCAATAAAAACGGAATAGAATGGCGAAAAACAAAGCCCTTTCAATCCCCCCACCCTCTTCTGTGCGGCGTCTGCTCAAAAAGGCCTTTCCGAAGAACAAGAGGCGGTGGTAAAATAAAAGTTTTTTAGGTCTACGACCCTGGACCCTACTTTTGGTTTTGTGGCAGTCGGGATTCGTTCTGGACCATTTTCCCTTCCTTTTAAAAAATCTCACTCATTTTCAAATCTGAAACTTGACAGGTCTGGTGAAACGAAAAATGATATGGGGTCTACAACATAATAATCATTTAATTTGGCTAATCTTACTACACTTCGTGTAACTAACTAGGAATGATTCCACAGCCCATCAATCTAAAGCCTACTACAACAAGACAGATCTGTTAAAAAGCAAAAGTGAAGTTTGTTTATCACTAGGATGGCGCACAGTCCCATATGTTCCAACCCTCCCGATATGACCGGGAGACTCCCGATTTCAAAGGTCATCTCCTGACCTTCCGACAATTAAAAAATCCTCCCGATTTTTGAAAAAAACTTATAATAAAAATAAAAAGCTGGTGTAAACATATTTAAAAAGCTGGTTTTTCTATTAACATATTACAAACAGAGAAATTAAAGAACCCTGAGCCATTTTGAGGTCTCAGAAATGACAAAATGTCAGGAGCTTCCAGGGGCTTCGCCCCCTGGACCCGCTGGGGGGCTCAGAGCGCTCCCCAGACCCCCAGCTCTAATTTTTCGCTCGCTCCACTCGCGATGTCTCCCATTTTTCCTTCTCTACAGGTTGGAAGGTATGCAGTCCCCCCAGCCGTTAGGACGCGTGGAGCCGCTACTGGATAGTATCCTAACACTGCAGTAAAAAATTGTTCCGAAACGGGAAGCACCAAACTCCTCTAATTATCGAAAACATTTATACGAGCATTGAATTTAATACGATCATAAAAATGTTCAAAAGTCTTCAAGAAAGTTTTCATGTAGTATACGATATGCGTACTGCTTAGATAAAAGAGCCTCTTGATCTTCCTGTCATCAGTCTTGTAGACACAAAAAAACTTTAACGGCAAATAGTTGGGGGGGGGGGGGGTGGTGTTTTGATGATCTTGCGGGGGCATCATGCATTTGGAAAGTGTTCTAGTTGAAACTAAAAATTTTGTTAATGGTCAGTTTGGTTTTTGACATAACCATCCTGTTAAAAAAACTCTGAAAACAGCCCCCATCCCCATCGTAAAGCTGCAACTCTTCAAATTTTCAATTGGAATATACAGTATAGGAAAATCTTAATTAGAATTTCGTTAACAGGTTGTGCTCACCGGCTAGTTATAGTTTGAAACAGCAAAAAGCATCCGTCTTCAATCGCCAGGCAATGCAGCACTTCCCCGTCTGCGTCTTCTTGTGAAATTTGATTGCTGGTTTGTTGGTCTCGCTTTATTTCGTGTCACAACCTTCTTGACGTAAGCCATTGTTTCTCAAAACCCTGTCAGCATGTTTCAGACGGCTTTCATCCTTGCTGCTTAAACAGCTGAGAGGGCGCATTGCAGGGTACAACATCCGCAAGAGACAGTTTTGTACAGATTATTTTCAAAGTCAACAAAAGTGAGATATCAGATCTTTTTTGTTTCAACCTATTTTTGTAATGTTCATGTTTGCAGGGGCGGATCCAGTGGGGTGCGAAGGGGGCTCGAGCACCCCTCAGATTTGAGAAAAAACTTTTTGGGGATTAAAGCTTATTCTACCGCAATTTTGTTTATTATTATTTAAACCATTTAAATAATACCGGGAAGTATGCACATCTCCTGAAATTGTTATTTCCGCTTCAATGCCCCGTCTCACAACTGTTCAACATTGTTATTTCAGTCCATGCATTGAAGTGTTATGAAACTCCCCCTGGTTGTCCTGTATAGCATTCTACAGACTCGGAAAGCATTGTCTCCTCTTATATCCAGCCACTTAAGGAACCCGTGGCCTGTAAATTATACGAGTTTCTGCACCCGTGGAAGTGAATCTAGCCAATCACGGTGCCAGGTCGAGGGGTTCTAAACTTTGGCGCGAGAACCCATGGATTTCAAAAATCCAAAACATCAAAGAATACCGACAAACCAGGGGGAGTTTCTTCGCTTCAATCTACAGTCAAATGTATAAGTTTCATGACCAGGGGGAGTTGAGCTTGAACAGGGGGAGTTGAGGTTGACCAGGGGGAGTTGAATTATGATACAGCACGCGACGAATGCTTAGGCGCAAATTTGCAATATGTTTTCGTGGATCTTTTGACGATCTTTACCTGATGCTCGATGCTGTAACGGCAGAACTTGTAAACGCTGTGGTTTATATAACAGAACGGTTTCAAGTTTCAACTCCGTGTTTCACGTCTTATTCATAGACCATGAGGTATGATTTATATTCAGAGGATAAAGCTTGCCCGAGCCCTTGTTATTCTTTTTTTAATCATTCAAGAACTACATAAAAAACATCTCAAAAACTTGCCCTTACTATTATTGACCAAAAGGGGTTTCCTTTTTATACCTACTTATATTCCTGCGAATCCTTTTTTCTCTAAGAATTTCAAATACATAAAAATACTCAAAACGCCAGGCCCATAGCGAAACGTTCAGGGCCTTCTTTGTTTGGTTTGAATGCTGTGTTAGAATCCCTGTGTTCAACTTTTGCACTGCACTTCAAGGGCTTCATTCCACCAGCCACGTTATTTTTTTGGTCAAGCTGATCAAGTTCTAATAAATGGCTGCAAAGAGTCAAAAATTAAATTTTGCTTTGAAAATTTGTGGGCTCGGGCCTTTTGCCACTGCGGGCCATCATATCATATTTGACTACAGTTTCTATACTTTTGTACCCTAAGTGAATATAAGAGGGGCGAGCTGCAAATTGCGTTCAATTGGCATAAAAGCTGAAACCAAAAATTACTATATAAATCAAGGCATCCAGGCTTTTTAGTTTATGGAAGGCTTTCATTTCATTATGGCTTATTAGCAGGGGTACGGAGTTTGTGCATAGCAACACCCTGGGTTACCAAGCCTTACGTTTTAGAACCCCTCAGAATAATTTCTAGATCCGCCCCTGCTGTTTGTATTGTACAAATGCCTATGCTTATGGGCGGGATTCTATGGCTGGGTGTTACTTGTTTCCACTTTCCCGGTAAACTTCTTAAAAACGTTTTTTCTATTGACTATGGGTGGAAAGGAACTTCTTAAAAAAAAGAAAATATTGTAATGCGATTTCAGGGTGTAACAGGACCAATCATATTGTAAACTGTAATCACGTGATATGTCAATTATAATTAATAGAAGTATATAAATCGAGAGATTGGAAATAAGAGGAGATTGGATTTTGATTTGAATACAGAAGAAAGTGGTGTTCTCTTTTCTCAACACTCTACTGTTACGACTTATCACAAGGGGGAGGTGTAACAGGATATTTCTTATATTGTATAACCTCGTTTTCATTTGTACCTCGTTTAGTTTTATGTCAATCATGTAATTAATCTATTGTATGCCGTTAGTATATATATCATGAGATTTTGTAAATAAGGACTTTTGATATCTCAATTATTCGTTTCTCTCATGAAATCTTCTCGCATAAGTCTGCGCAATACAGCGTAAGACCTTTACAGAGGGGGGGGGGGGGGGGCCCCCCGGGTTTTTTTATATTGAAATTATTGTATTGTATTAATAGTATTGAAATTATATAAAGGGAAGGGGGTGTTCTGCAAAATGAAAAGAGTATCGCTTCAAACATTAGACGAGGGCTACGCAAATCATGTCTTTTAACGTCAAAAACAGTCAAACTCCAAAAATTCGATTGCCTGAAAAGTCGAATATTTGTCTAAATCGACCAAAAGTCTGTTTCCTTGATAACCTTTACTTTTTAAGTGAACTTTTGAAAATGAAAGTAAATGTTTTCCCATTTGAAAGTTAAATTATTGGACTTGAACTGTTTCTTTGATAAAAGTAAAAGATGCTCAAAGAAACTGAAGGAGGATGATAAACAACCATATTCAATATGTTCGAAATATCTATATTCTGATAAAAGACAAGATTTTCGACAAATCGTTTAAGGGTCTTGCGCAGCCGGCATGCTTTGCGACTATATTTTCGAAACCGGCCTAATATAGTACTGCATGAAGATGCATAACACAATCAATTTCTCAAAAAAGCTGCCGCTAAGCATACCGGTTGCGCAAAAGACTTTACAGTGCAGCTATGGGGAGGACAATTGCCATTTGCCCTCCCCATAGCTGCACTGCTGGAGGAAAAAATCTATAGCTTCCTTAAAGTAATAATTCGGTATCGAAATACTTTGAACATTGATGTAAAAATTTGGCATTAAGGTTACGGTAAACGTTTTCGACACGAGATTTGGATCTCTCCCTAAAAACAAAACTATCAAAGGAATCAGATTAAACTATACATCATTCGATGCACAAGAATGTGGTGATTCCAAACATATCAAAAAAATTGGCAAAAATTGGCAAAATGATACTTTCCAGGCAAACCTTTTGCTTAAATGAGTGTACCACCTTCAAAAGCTATTTTGTACCCTTGCGTTCGAGGTAACACAATCTGACTTATATCAGCAGAAAGCGCAGATTCTTAGTTACCAAATGGTGTCGCAAATTTTTCAAATTCCTTCTCCTCTTGAAACCATACCCTGTCAAAAATCTCCTTGAAAGGCTCATAAAAGTCTTTAATGGTTACAAATGAAAATCATATGCTGAAATTCCTACCAGAAAAGGATCAACTCTGTACGGACACTTGTAAGACAAACCCTGTACATTAAATTTCATTCATTGTTTCAGACAGTTAAGGGAGGAAAAGTCAACCATGTACAGTAAACTTAGATCAAACTTTATCCAAAGGGACACATGGAGAAAGCTACCATCAGAAAGAGACAAAAGGAGGCCAGAGTGTCTAAGATCCTTAGATGCTAGTAAATCTACTGGACCAGACCAAATACCAGCAAAGATACTCAAACTAGCAATATCAGAAATTGAGCAGCAACTTACAGATATATTCAATAACAGCATACAATAAAAAAGATTCCCATCTGACCTAAAAGAAGCAGATTTTTCGCCTATGTTTAAGAACGATTCACCTACAAGCAAGGAAAATTATAGACCAGTCAGTATATTGCCTGCTTCTTCAAAAATAACAGAGAGAATTATTTTCAATCAGCTACACACTATTATTTGTCATCTGTTATCCCCGCTCCTTTGTGGCTATATCGAAGATCTAAAACAATGCATAGGTAGTAAGAAAATCATGGGCACTGTCCTTATTGATCTCTCTAAAGTATTTGATTGTCTCTCGCATAAACTCTTACTAGCAAAATTGGAAGCTTATAGACTTGGTAGAGATGCACTATTATTAACTAACTTTAACGATTGGAAAAAATAAAAAAAGGGTGTTCCACAAGGTTCCGTCCTTGGGCCCCTTTTTTCAAAATTTTCTTAATGACATATTCATAAACGTAGCTCAAAGCAAACTATGAAACTATGCTGATGATAATACCATATGGATTGAAGGTACTGACAAGGAGGACATATCAGCTAAACTAGAACATGAAATGAATATCATAAAACAATGGTTTATAGACAATGCTCTGCAGCTCAATGGAGACCGATGCAAACTTATCATGATTTCAGCAAAACCAAACAATGTCGAAAAATGTAGCATTTATGTAAACAGGCAAATAGTAAAAGAGGAAGATAAAAAAACCTTTAAGGCAAGTATCAAAACTATGTCAGCGATTTCTTGCTCATTTCACATTTGTAAACCATTCATAGGACAAGTTGGCTATATAAAATGACAGGGAACCTACTGTACATTGATGTATTCTATTAGCAATTCATTTATTACTGTTACATTGCTAAATTCGGTTTTTGTTGATATTTTAATTGGCTTTAATAAAGCTAGTAGTCAGGGGCGGTGCGCAGAGCTATAGAGTTGGTAATAGCTTCTATGATTCATTTCTATAAAAACGGGAATGAAACTGGGCACCAAGAAAAAGCTAGATGTAAGGGGCCGTTCGGTTTTGCAAGTGATCAAAAGACAGATGATAAAACTAAAAAATGCATTTCTCTAAATGAAGAAAAAAAAATAAATGTAAAAAGAACCACATTTATAAAAAATGCAACTTATCTATTTTTTGGAAAATCTTTCAAAACGTCGTGCATTATATGATTTAAATCGTGCGATAACGTTTTCTTTAAAATTAGGCATTGCATTCAAATGTCGTAACATTTTATGTTCTACTTGCAAAAGTAAAAGTTGTTCTTTTCTGCTTTGCTTCATTCTTGACCTTGAATCCGAAATGACACGTTTCATACGACTAAAAACACGCTCGCAGTGCACGCTGGTGAGAGGTGTTACGGCTGCTAACTTCAATAATGTCATAACTTGAGGTAGGGCTTCTTCGAGCTCGGCATCCTTTATCACGGACAGTAGATCCTGTAAACCGGCGTACCCTTCCTTTACTGAATCGAAGTCAATACCTTGTTTACTTTCGATCTCAAATTCGTCTTTTTCTTCAACATCGTCTAATGCCTCCCTTTCTACCGCAATATCCAATGCTGTTTCCTCGGATTCCGTTAAATGCTTCCTTCGACTTTCCTTTTTCTTGGCGACTACAGCATCTCTCTTGCACACTGCCTTGTTAAGTAGTGTCAATATTTCGCTATTTCCGTACAAGATTTCAAGGTTGTTTTCAACGGCAATCGGATCTGTAACAGCAAATGGATACAGGTTTTTCAGCTCATTGATTAATGCTCGCTGGTTAGCAGCAGATGCTTTCCTCCTTTCATCAAATTTGCTTGGGTGTATCAAATCAATCCACTTAAAATGATCCAAATTATCAAACCTCCAGTTTATTTGTTCGACAAAAGACTGGCAAACTTGTCTTGCAATGTTTTCCAAAGTCGATCTCCAGCTACTTTGTGAGCCATTTATTTCTTGATCCATTGCCCTCCATCCTGTTCTTGCTCTAACGCTTGGGAAGTTAGGGTCAGCAAGCAAAGTGTCCTCCCAGGCCTGACTGAAATTAAAACTGGATAAAAGGTTTACAAAATCGTTTATCATTGACCTCAGTTGAACAGGGTCCAAAGAGGGTTTCTGCATCACGGTGACTAACGGGGTGCTCAACTCAAAAATCTTTCTGTAAAGTTTCAGAAAGTAAACAAATTCCACATCCTGCATTTGAGTACCAAAACCCCTTGCATTCATTCGCTTGTGTTTCAGTCTTCTCTTTTACATCATGCGATATTTCATAGAAAGCTGTTCCAATCGCTTCGTAATGAGTATCGATAGCGCTTATAGCCGTATCACGGGAGAGCCAGCGTGTATCGCCTGGTTTTGGGAGATTGTGGCCAAGACTCGTTGTTCTCTTTGGGCTGTTTCTAAAAAATGTTATCAACTTGTCAACAATACCGAAGAATTTTGCAATTTTCGGAATTTTCATTGCTGACTGTGCAGCACAAAGTGACATTCTATGAGCCACGCAATGATTGTAAAAAGCGAATGGATAATGTTCCTGCACTTTTTTTTGCACCCCATTAAGCGAGCCGCTCATAACAGCTGCACCATCATATGATTGCCCAATAACTTTTTCTTTGCATGTTGCTGGCATTACTTTATATTTTTCCAGTGTGCTGAGCAATATGGAAGTAAGGTTTTCAGCAGACTGATCATCGGAGCAATCCACCACACCCAGCATATGCTCTTCAACCTCCCCATCATAAACAAGGCGCACAGAAACGACTGTCTGCTCCACATTGCTAGCATCGCTACTGTCATCCATCATTACAGCTATGAATGTAGATGCATCAATTCTCCTTTGAATTTCCCCCCTCACTTCTTCCGATAAGCACTCTATTAGTTCATTTTGTGGGCCATGAGAAGTATACGTTATTCGATCGTTGTCCAGAAATGATCGCAAATCGTCACTGTAGCAGGCAAGTAGCTCTAAAAGTTCAAGAAAATTGCCTCTGTTACAAGATGATCTTGACTCATCGTGGCCACGGAATGCAAGGCCCTGGGCTGCTAGAAACGAGGATATATCCACATGATGCCTCATTATTTTAGAATACCTTGAAGCATCGCGATTGTGCCGTGCAACTTTTCTTTGCCTTTGTTCATCAAGGGCACAAGCAATATCGATATTTCCAAGGAGCTTGTATGCCGTGTAATTTGCTACATGTTTCTTCGAGGCTTGATGACGATTAGCAATATGGGCTAAATTTGCTCCTGTTGAGCAAAATCCGTTTTCCTGAACGAAAGATACTTTCTTCATCTGAAAAAAACGAAATTAAATTTATTTGGAATGTTTTGCATTAAAAGACCCCTTAAAATGTTACTTGATATTGAATATGTTACAACAAATAGTAGGTAAAATATTGATTTAATAAATTCTGTTCCTGTCATCTATTGCGAATTATATACAACGCATTTCAATTGGACGGCTTATGGCCTTTTCCTTTAGCCGCTAAAAGGCTCGTTAATAGAACTGCAATTTTATTAACACGGGAGCCGATGAGAGCCCCTTCCATGACCATTGTCCATCCTGAGCTCTGCGAAAAGGACTGACAGAAATATTTTGATTTATTTAAATTTATATTATATATAAAAGAAATTTGTTTCTAACTTACTGTTGATAAGTCACCAATGACTAAACAAGGCCAACAGAAAAAAGTATTTTTTTCTTCATCTCCACACATCCATGGATATGCTTGATAAGCAGACTCACAGGATCTGTTCTTTATCATGACTTTAGGGCAAGGTCTACCGTTCTTTTTCATATCCAGGCGTTGCTCATGAGTTAACTTTCCTTGCGACGAAACGAGTGAAAAAACTTTCTGGACATCCCAGTGATGTTTAGTTCTATCGCTTGCTAATAAGCGCTTCATGTTTAAAAGATATCGGTCCGATTACGTAGTAGTCTCTGGCCACGTTAAGAGAATTTGAGAACTATTACCTCCAAAGCAAAAGCGTGCAATTTTTATTCACGAAAACAAAGGAGCCGAATCAATGGGTTATTACCCGCCTGGTTGTTTCGCAAGGCTAGTGGTAATAAAATTGCGAAACTATTAACGTGACGTTGGACAAAATGCTCATTGATAACAGATAAATACGCTCATTATGGTTTTTGTTGGCAATACAATAGTAATTTGTTTCATTCATATTGTTTGCGCTCTTAACACGAGATTCAATAAAGTTCGGTAGGCAAACGAATTCGGTTGGTTGCCTTTAACTTTTTTATGATTTTTAGCATACATAATCAGAGTTTTATTAAAAAAAAAATTGGTAATAGACTATTAACGTTATTACCACTGCCCGCCGCCCCTGCTAGTAGTGTATGTTTACCAACCTAAAAGAAATCAAAGAAAAAAGATAGGAGGAGAAAAACAGATGGCAAAAAAGGTGGACTGGATTGCATATCAGACAATGCAGACTCATTAGTGAGTAAATATTTTACATGAATAAATATTCAATTGTTAATGTGTAAGTGTGTTTATAATTATAGTTTTCTTTCAACTTGATAAAGGTATGCAGTTACCTATGCATAATTTTGTCGTATTACAAATGAGATTTCATCAAATCATTGGCTCAAATCACCAGTGATTGAAAACATTAAAAATATCCAAACTGAAGCTTAGTTTGAGAAACCAGAACCCAAGCATGGTCTTCGTTAGAGAGGGCATTCAGGTAAAATGCTATTGTGTCATAGATCATTCGGTGGCAACCAAACCAGTATACAGCAAAAAGAACTACAACAAAATTAGGAACGAACTCATGGAAATATTTGGATAAAGAATTAAAAAAGGCACGAATGGAGGATTATTTTGTAGAAAATCAAGGATAGAAGAGCTGTATTCCAAGCATATACCACTCAAACGAAAGAGAGGGTATCGGCCACTTTGGATGAATCAAATTGCACTTGTTGAAATTAATCAAAGACCCAAAACATATGATACCTCAAGGCAAAGAATAGAAAAGAATATGCAAACTACACGCTAGGGCCAGGAATCAAACAAGATGGTAAATTCATAAAGGCTAAGAAGGAGTAAAGAGCAGATGCTTCCCCCACCCCCCATGTCAAAAATTATCTTTGAAAAAGAGCGTTCTCTGGCGTTCGAAAGGGTGTAGACTCCAATTTTCCTTTGCTCGATTCGCCTTTGCCCCCAATCTTACCACCCTGGCTACGTTACTGCTCTAACTGTCTGTTGTCACTGGTTTCAAAAGATTCTACCTCTGTCTTTTTATACTTAACTGTACTACTTCTTTCATTCGTTCAAGGTATTTAAACTTTTCAACCCAAATTTTGAACTCTACAGGAAGCAAAATTTGAGACCATTTTTTCCTGTTGAGGTGGTCTTATGTTTTCTGAATGTTTGCTGATATTCACACTTATAATGTAATTATACTCTGTTTATAAACTTTCATACCATATAGATACAGATAAGAGACTCTTTGGATGATAAAAGCATCTCTTTTGACCACACCTTTACATTAACTGAGAAAACATACCGCTTTAATTTGGTTTTACTGACATGGTTGATGTTACGTTACGTTACGTTACGTTACGTTACGTTACGTTACGTTACGTTATGTTACATTATTTTATGGTATGTTATGTTATGCTATGTTACATTATGTTGTGTTATCTATGTTATTTTATGTCTAATAGACAAGGCGGAGAATAGGGGAATGGTCCCCTGAGGGCGAAATTTATGGGACCAAGTGCTTTTGGTCAATTCGAGGGTACTGATTCCGAAAATCGATGTTATACGGGGAATTTGAAGGGTCATCAGCCTCTTTTTCGTGTTTCAAGTCTCGTTTTCGTGTATTTTATGGAAACAAGCGGCAAAACAGTTTAAAGTGGAAATAGGTGAATTCTTAAAGTAGATTTGGTATCTTTGCTGGGCATTAACGTTAAACATTCAATTTTGGCTTGTCAGGGGGGCAAGCAGCCTTGTTTTCACAATGCTAATACTTCGATGTCAAATTACGTGTAAAATGAAGTCTTAACATAACAAGAAATAACAAACATTTTAAACGTAATTCATCTACATCTACCAATTACTGTCTCTCTGCTATAAAGAAGATTCTGACAGGGTGATAGGCTAGAGTGAGAGGTCATGAATATGTTCACAAAAAAGAGACGATTGAGAACCGAGTGATTGGAACCTAGGCCAAGCCGAACCTTTAGTCTCTTCCAGGTTTCTGGGTACATCACTTTCAGAAATAAGTAAAAGTAAACTACCTTTACCAAAGGAAGTTTTATTAGAAGTGTTGTCTATACCTTGTCAAAATATAACAAACACTTCATCACACCATCCACACATCGCAAATATGATTTCCTACATTTGCTATCACACCAACATTGGCATAAATGTAGAATTTTGCTGAAATCTAGTTTTTATCTAATTTAACATTATCGCTGGAAATGAAGTACGATTGAAAATGACAGAAAAAAAATTGTAGCATTCATTATGAATCAATAAAGACATCGGATAACCTGATACAAGTCAGAGTGGTCTCGAAACGCTTATCGACTGCAAGAACACGTGCGAGCCTAGGCGGTGAAAACCATCATGTTGAGCAATGCAGCAAGATTCCCGACACTATGGAAGAAAGCTCAGATTTCTTCTACCATAGAGAATGTTATTTAAAGTTTACTTATGCGAGAGCGCTGAAGAAAAGAAAGAAAGGTATGGATGAAGAGAAGGAGACTGGGACATTCAATCTCATACGATACCGTGAATGAAATCGAGACAGCGCAAGCAGACTTGGTAGAATATTTTCATTCTTCGGGTCTAAGCCTCCCAATTCAACCTGCTACTGATGGAAGCAACGTAAGTCAATTAGATTGTCAAATAGATTTTTGCTTTCACTTAACAAGAACGCTTTATCAATTACCAGGGGTAGGAGATTGGATAATTTATAAAAAATATGCTCATTACCTCCAAAATTTGACAAGGCTTTAAATCTAAGTAGAAAAATGCGACATCTTTTTCTTTCCTTTCAGGTTTCTACTATATTCTGGTGGGACAACTTTGATCGTAATGTCGAGACCCCTTTAGGCACTGGCTCATAATACACCAGGCATTGCTTTCCAAGAAGATAGTATTTTGGGACAGTATTAAGGAAAGAAGATGTCAGCGTCCCAAAAACGAAAAAAGATCTGTCAAACCTTCTGCTGCAGAAATTCAACCGTCTGTGAAAATCAGCCCGAAAGTATCACCACCGTCATTTGCAGGAAAGACCGAAGTGGTTTGTTGGTTGGATTGTCCAAAAATTTCAAAGGGCCCACAGTCAACCTTACTTAGATGATCCGCAATGATTGCCATTATTGTTATTTATCAATTAGTGATAAAACAGTCCTGCATCTCCTCTATGACATTTTAAAAATCAGCCTCGCTAGAGAAATGTTCAGCAGAAATTGTAAAATAACGCTAGTATATCGTGAAAACGAGACTGTTTTCCCCCTGAAAAGCCAAAATTGAATTTCTAACTTTAATTCCCAGCAAAGATACCAAATCTACATTTTAGAATTCACCTATTTCCACTTTAAACTGTTTTGCCAGTTGTTTCCATAAAATACACGAAATCGAGACTTAAAACACAAAAAAGAGGCTGATGGCCCCCCAAATTCCCCGTATAACATCAATTTTCGGAATCAGTACCCTCGAATTGACCAAATGCATTTAGTCCCATAAATTTCGCCCTCGGGGGACCATTCCCCTATTTGCTGCCTGGTCTATAAGTGATGTTATTTCAATTTTGTTATGTTGTTCAAAGCAAAAGTTGAGACAATTGCACAGTACTTTACAAACAGTACTTTACAATCTTTAGGAAGGTGTTAACTGGACCCATACAGGCCAAACCATAATATTCTAAAATATTCATAGACAAAATTCTGTATTTCACAACAAGACAAAGGTTTCAACAATGAAAAGTCCTAAATGTTACATATATTCCATAAAATGTCCGAACTGCAATTTGAGACACTTATCAATGAAATTCAAGAGCTTCGAAAGGAAAGTCCTGTTTAAAATCTTTTTTTATATCTTATCTGTTGAGTCAGTTTTCTCTAAGATACCATGGCTAGCAGCAACTTGAAAACGATTGGCAGAACTTATAAATTTTCTTAACAGTTACTATTCTCTGTCATCTCAAAATTTGGATGTAGATTAGTAAAACTGCTCTACATATTTATGATACACATGAAGGTAATCTTCATGTTCTTTTTCTGTCATTCTCTCCATAATTGAAGGGTCATCTAAAACTTTGGAAATAGGAATACTCTCTGAGCCTACCGTCACCATAACCTCATCATGGTCTTCATCATGATCATCACCATCACTCATTACTGTTTCCAAAGTGCTTTTTGCATTGGAACTTGTACTTGGTTTGACAGCAACTGGCACAGAAACAGGGGTATCATTTGGCTCAGAATCAGGCTCAGAATCTTCACTTTCACTTTTCTTACCACTACCCGTATCAAGTTTTGCTTTCTTTGCAACACTTTCATGTGCTAACAAATCTGACAAAATATCTTTATCCCCTATATGCTTGCTTTCTGTCTTCAATTGCTTTTTATCTGGTGCTTCTGCACTTGCTTGGTCCTCTGGATTATTTTCATACACAGTGCTTTGTGCCATCCAAACAGGTAGCTTTTTCACCGCATTCTTTTTAACTTCTTTTTCTCCATCATTACCAACATTTACACTAATACTCTGGTCATATAAATCAATAGTTTTTCTATCATTAGACCAACCGCCTTTGCTTGAACTTGCATTGCTTCTGTTAGCAGCAACTTTGAGTTGCACAGTTGTAGGTTCAGGTTCCAGTACCTCTGGTGCTAAATTTATGTTTTCACAGGCTCTCAGTAACTTGAAGATTGGCTCCATCTGCTCATTAAACAAAGCTAATGATGATTTGTTCACTGATCTGTGTTTATCAGCAGCAGCATCCTCCTCAACATCACCGCCACAAAATGTGCATTTAAGCATCCCTGTTGTTAAATCAAGCAAACGGTCTACTTCAAGATCTTGGTATTTATTCTCACACAATGTGCAGGTGAACGATGGTCGGTTTTTAGCTTGCTGTTCTTCACTCTCTAGTTTCTTTCTAATGTGATCCAACTTATATTTAACAACATTAACAAAAACCTTGTAGTTTATGAAATAAAAGTTATAAACATTAAAAGTACCCGTTTCTGGTTGTTTCTCTTTATGGACTCTTTGCTTAACCAGCTTATCCGACCTTAGACGAGCTAAGGCCTGTCTCAACTGCCTTTTATCGAAATTCAACCGGTCAAGAAGGCTCTCTTCATCAACACAAGGCACAACCGCCAAAAGACAAACTATTGCAATATGCTCTGCTTCATAAAAACCATAAGCTGTCATTTTAGCTAGTCTTTTAAGTATGGGTGGTACTTCTGTTAACAGTTCGGGCTCCTCTAGTAACGCTTGGTTCATTTTTCCAAGGTTCCCAAACCACTTGACCTCCGTAGAAAAAGAAAGTAGGCCTACATTTTTCAATCTATCGCTGCGAAGGAAACTTTGCATTTGAGAGGTCAGGTTCTAAAACGAGGTAGCCAATATTTATTACCGTGGCAACGCAAAAAGTTGTATTTTGTTGACTCCTGTACAGTGAAGTAACCTGAATTACAGTATCGAAACGCTTTTAAAAAAGGAAGATGGGTCAAGATTATTATAATATTCTTGGAATTACGAGAAGTGCTACTGATGCAGATATAAAGAAAGCGTAAGTGGTTTTATTATCAACTAATATGCCGTATGCCCGAATTGATAAGTCTTTTAT
The DNA here is from genome assembly GCF_013076305.1 of Rhopilema esculentum. The sequence goes on from NW_027019328.1 coordinate 4,778,999, forward strand.
TAAAGCACTTTTAGTCGATTGTGATTATTCAGTGATGAAGAGTTAATGCTCGAAACATCGTGTCAATAGTTCATTTCTTAATAGTTATCAATTTTTGTTCATTACTCGACGTACAACTCCGCACAACTCCATTGATTATCAATTTGTTTTATCAGTCTGGAACAAGAAAATATTAAAATATTTTTGATTCGTTACCTTTTTCGTAGATATCGAAAACTTTCCTTGAAATACCATCCTGAGAAAAATACTGATCCAGGTGCTGAGGCAAAATTCAAGCAAATCGCAGAGGCGTATGATGCTTTGAGTAGTGGTATGAGCGAGTTTGCCTTCATATTTTTGTGTGATTTGTAGAGAGAATATTAGCGAATCGTGAGCAGGTGCCTAGCAATCGATCTGTACCATTTCCCACTAGTTCAAAATTGGTGTAACTCAAGTGCCACTGTCCATAGATTTAAGTGCAAGGATGTCTCAGTGCATAAGGGTCATAAACTAGAGACCCAAGGCCAGGCTGGGGAGCATGCATGATTTTGGCTATGTTTGGCTGGGAGCAACAGTAAACTATCAGCTGCAGGCTACGAGGGAGGATATTTGAGCTGCAAGCAACAATCTGTAACTCAAATATACACAATTTTATTGATATTGTATGCGATATGCAAGTTTTTGAGCCTTGCCCAATGATTTAGAGCTAGAGTCCCTGTCATGACCAAACTTTCACCAAAGAGGGTAGTCACTAGCTCTCTGTAATTCCAAGTAAAGGAATCATAAGGTGTGGTCACTTTGAAAGGAAGTACTAGGATACTCCTTTAAAAGCATAGGTTCACAGTGTCCTAAAAAGAGCCTTCAGCAGGTGCTAGATAGAAACAATGCACAAATTATAAACACATAGCCACTAGGAAAATTAGATGAAGATGTCCACATATAAGTTAGGAATGAATAATATTCATGGAGGTCCTGTTGGTTAAACACAATCAGATTAATTATTCATTTGTATAAAAACATTGTCCCTGATTTGCAGAAAAGCGGAGAGCTGTTTATGATCAATTTGGAGAAGAGGGTTTGAAAGGAGGAATCCCAAATGTTGAAGATGGCAAGTTGAAAGATAATATGCTTTTTGTTTGATCTTTCATGGCATGCTCAAATTTAATCTTTGCAATTAAATCAGCAAATTCAAAGTTATGATGTGACATCATCATGTTGTGGCATTTGTCAACTGGAAATGAACTTAATTAATAAAACTGAAGTGAAGATAAATATGGGAATGACTACAAAGCCATTCTCTTCATAGAAGTCTTGGTTATTTTTGTTTCATGCTCTAGTGCTGCAGCCACTGATGGACTGCATGCATGCCTTTTTAGGTATTTCATTCACAAAAGATTTGTTCCCCTTTCTCTGCTTTAAACTTGTCTCCCTTTGCAGTTGTGAAAGTACATCTCCATTATCTTTTTTCATGAAGATTCTCATGTTTGAGCATCTAGCAGCAGGGGTGAAGCTAAAATAATTTTTGGAGGGGGTAAAGAAGATATTTTTGTTTACAAAAATGGTGTGTCTCACTCTTTAAGGGTGTGGTCAAATAATAAATACTCTTATATGCTACTTATATGCATTTCTGTTTCAAATTTCATATTTTAGTGCCATAATTTAAAATATCAACTATTACAGAATTGTTAATACATTACAGTTGTTGTAAAAAGATTACAGGATGAGCACAAAAATCGCTTCTTTTCCCTGGTAAAAATCCTTAATGTGCTGACAGACAAAGTTTTGGGGGGCTGAACCTCCCACACAAATTCATGTCAGGGTTATCTACTCAAATGACTCCTCCATTCAAGTCTCTGTTACAAAGAAAACGTGATACAGTCCTTCAAAGGGGTATCCTTTCTGCAAGCCAGTTTCAAGAAATTTTGCAGCTTTTGCATGGAATTTTCCAACATTCTTTTAAATTTTCTGATCACCTCTTTTGATCACCAAATACATGTTTAAATATATATTATTGTATTCAACTTCAACCTATCTTACTACCCTTTAAGCAAAATTGTTTTTTTAGGTTTTATAAGTTTTAATAATTTTTATTTTTTTCTGTAGAGAATTTCTCAAAAGGCTATGTTTTTCATGGAGATCCTGATAAAGTGTTCAAAGAGTTTTTTGGAGGGAACAACCCATTTTCTGGTAGGTTGTGTAAAATCCTGTGTAGATGATACCATTAAAACAAACAGAGGCAAGAAACTATTTTATGTAAGAAGGAAGATATGGGGGATAGGCTGTCCCGTGAATATTGCAATGAGTAATTAGATCAAAGGTTAAAGGTAGAAACAAAGAAAAAAGATGACAAGAATCCAATATAATGTAAACTCAAATCTTATAATACTACTACTATGATAAAGCCCTGTATGCCGGGAAAAATATTTGTTTTACATTTAATTTATTCATAATGCAATCTTACTACATATTGGATTCTCACCTTTGTTTTGCATTGTTCCTGCTTGTTACCATTCAAGAAACTATTCATTTATAAAGGCTCTAGAGGTGGATATTCTAAGGGAGCACTGACCTCTAGTTTAGAGAAATTATCAACAAAAGCCCTTCTAATTTAAATAAAGGTTTTGTATCATGCTTGAAATTAGATTGCCACCACCAAAACTCTACCATTCACACCTTCAAGGGAGAGGAGGAGGTTGAAGCAACAGTATTTTTTATAGTTCAAAAAAACAGCTTCTGTTTCAAGAGATCAACAAAATGAAAGGAAGTTTAAGCTTGAAGAAGTACAAAACTCGAATGAGATTGTGTTGTGTTGAAATAGCATGCAACACAAACGTATGTGTAGTTATACACCATCCTGTTAACGAATATTGAAGGCCTTCTTCTGCTTGAAGTATTCCAACCAACATTATGAGTCTTAATTAATTTCATAAATGAATTTTTGTCTTTAGCTAAATATTTCAAATTTAAGAAACATTTTTTCCATAGAATTCTTTGATGTCAGCCAAAATGAAATCGACAATGGCTTTGCTGGCCTTCAAGGCAGGGGCAGGAAAAAACAAGATCCTCCAATTGAAAGAGAGCTCTACTTAACATTAGAAGAAGTGTACAAAGGATGTACCAAGAAAATGAAGATATCAAGACGTGTACGTCTATTTGTCTTTAAAATGTGATTTTTGTCTCTTGTTTTAAAAAGAAAGGAGAAGAAAAAAAGAGTTTTCAGAAATGAAATGTCCAGCAATTTGCAATTAGAAGGTCACACACACAAGAGACAAGCTTTTGTTACTTGTGTTACATAATAATAAACCTCGTTATACAATAGCCTTATTTAGAACATTACAAGAAATATAGCATGTGGATGCTTGATACTCTTTATCAAGCCCTGAACTTCATTTGAAATTTCACATATTTTGATTTAGGTAATGAATGAGGATGGTCATACATCAAGCATCAGAGATAAAATATTGACCATTAATGTCAAACCTGGATGGAAACCAGGTACCAGAATAACATTTGAAAAAGAAGGTGATCAAGGACCGAACAATATTCCTGGTAAGAGAAGTATTTAGAGTATTTCTCTCTTGATTAAGAATCTTTTGACTGAAATTACTGTACCAGAAGAGCTCTGTGCTGAAGGGTCAGTCAAATCTAAAGTTGTTATGACTGTTCAAAGACAAACTTCAGGGCAGAGTATTTTTTATAAGGTCATGAGCCATTATTTTTCTAACGGGCAAAAATTTTCTGAAAATGTTGAGTGTCTCAATTTCTATAGATTTAGTCATCTTTTAAGTGCAGAAAAGAAAGATTTGAAGATGACACGCAAAGAGCGGAAACATAGCATACTAAAGCACCTTTTGCCTGACACTCCTCAGATTATAAAGGTCAAACACTGGCTGAAAGTAGTTAGAAAATGTATACCAGGTGTGGGTCAAAAGCAATGTGAGAGGGGAAAAGGCACATTTGATTGGTTTATTTCTTGTTTACCAATCAGCGACTGCTAACCTCTCACCTAGTTGAAGATTCCAAAAGAGAACTCTTTCTGTCATACATACATCATATTCGATGTCATGTAGGCAGAGTTGAACATATTTAGAGTTTAGAACTGGCATCTCAGTTGCCATTCCGGGTTTCACGCTTAATTGGACCATAAAGCGTTCCAAGTTTCAATGTTAATTGGACCATATAGCGTGAACTGTTTCCTAATGAACATTACATTTAGCATGAACTCTGAGTAGCAATCTAGAACTGACCTGTTCTATATACTAAAGCTCATAGTCATATGCTAAAGTGAAGGCGGAGTCATGAAAAATGTTAGAGTAGGTGAATGGTCGAGATATTTTGTATTTGAGATCGCAGAAGTCAACTGGAATTGCATTGAACACTTTCCATAGCACCAGTGCATCTTTCTCATAGAAAACGCCCTATTTATAAAACATTGGTCTTGAATTTAGGCCTTCTCTTAAACTCTGTCTTAAATTTGTCATGAAGAGAAAATTTTGAATGTTAAATCAGTGTAATCATATAACTTGAAATAAGCCTGATTGTTTTTTAGCTAACATCGTATTTATTGTAAAAGACAAAGAGCACAGATCATTTCGAAGAGATGGGAATAATATTGTATACACCACCAGTATACCACTTGGAGAGGTATCATTTTACGAATTTATTTTACTTTTACTTATCATCAAAACATTCATATTTAATGAAGTGTCAGTCGAAGAGTTTTTTCTATTTATGAAACGATATGGCTCTTCATTTTGATGAAATCTTTAAACTTGATGAATTTCTTTGCCAACTAGTTTAGTATGGAGTACCTCATGGGTCAATTTTGGGGCCTCTTTTGTTTTTTATTCATTTTAATGAATTAGCAAGAGTTGTAAAAGAATGTAACATACACATGATGACACTGTCATTCGCGTATCTCATAAAAAAATCATTGAGGTGGAAAAAGCTCTGACAACTGATGTGGCAAACGTCGCAAAATGGTTAGAGAACAACAGGCTTATCATAAACCTAAAGGGAGGTGAAACAGAAGCCATGCTTTTGGCATTGCCAGAAGGCTACACTCTTAACAATGATTTAAAAACCTGGATAAAAGACCACTTGTGTATATTTTGTGAGAGGTTACAAGTGTCTTGGAGTGCTTTTGGACCCTAGCCTTAATATGAAAGAGCATTTACATAAAAAATTTAAAAAGTGCTGTAGCACGTATAAAGCTTTTGAAAAGAACGAGGCAGTTGCTAACAACTATTAAATAATTTAAATTGACAAATTTAGAAAATTGCACCGAAGTTTCTCTTTCACTCTACCATTATAACATTTGAAAATCATAACCTCCACATCTTATTTCAGTATACCATTCAATTCAGTGTGATACGAATGATATTTTGAAGGCTTTTCAAGTTGCTTGTTGTGTACGGATTGTAAAAAAAGATAAATATATGTGTTTACGCTGTAACATATTTGCTTCCTAGGCATTGACGGGCTGTATCGTTGATGTTCCAACTCTTGATGGAAGGCTCCTAAATATCCCGATCAACGACATTGTAAGGTAAATTGAACCAAGAAGCATTTGTCCATGCATGCCTTAATAAATTTCTCATCGGGGAAAGTTCGGTCCTTGTCTACATTTCATACGTGAAAAAACTTACTGGGAATAAAAAAACCTCCTCTCTTTTGCCTTTAAGAGATTTTTACCTGTTCCTTTATCTTCAATCGTTTTTAAAGCAATTGCCTAGGAAAATAAATGATTATAGACGATAAAAAGTCTCGAGAACAGATGTTAAACAGTGTCAAGTAAGAAAATCTTTTAGTATTTTATTAGATCATCAAACAGCTATTACAAATTTGACATTTGCGGTCACCGGGGTCCATAACTAGATTCAAAGCTTTTTCTGCATCGAAGTCAATTTACAGCCCTGTTGTTGCAGCCTAATTCTAAATTAATGTTTACATATAAGGTAGATGCCATCAGCTTCATACTAACCTATATGCATGGCTTACGAAACGAAGCTGAAGGCTCATCAAATATAAAATTCCCACTTAACTTTTGAATCTTTTAAGAAATTACCACACGTCTTCCGTGTCGCTTTTCGATAACTAGTAGAAAGACTATCGACATTCAAATGACAAATCAGATGGAGGAGCCCCTTCTCCTCCTTGGCAGAAAAAATCAAGCATTTTAGAATTCAATCTTTATTCAAACAGCCTTTTTTGTGTTGAAATAAAATTATGTCAATGCCTGTTTGTTTGTACACCAGTCATTCATTTCATTTCAATTCATTTTTAGGCCTGGTTATACAAAAACCGTTAAAGGTGAAGGCATGCCAGTGACGAACGACAAAACGGGACGGGGGGATCTTGTAATCGCGTTCGATATCCAGTTTCCCACTCATTTGTCCCCCGAGCAGAAGGACTTGCTTGCAAAGGCACTGAACGTGCGGTGAATGCGTTGCGTTTTGTTTATATCTTGTTTGTATGTTGTAGCCTTCACCGTTTTCGTAGCTCTGATTTTTAAAGTATATAAAAAGCCCTAATGATGTATTTTGAGGGAACTCTTCTTTAAATAGGAAGTTACGTAATCATTTACATAAATGCTTGCGCATGCTCGTAAAGTTTGAATACTCGCTAGCTATTGAAAAAACAACTCATTCGCCGAGTGTGAATGCGCAAAATCCCAGGTAACCACTAATGTTATCTCCTCTAGCCCTCGGATACCTTTTCTTTGGCCATCAGGGGACCTCTTCGCTAGCCATCGGGGATCTCTCCTCTAGCCCTCGGGGACCTTTTCATTGGTCATCAGGGGACCCTCTTCGCTAGCCATTGGGGGTCTTTCCACTAGCAATTATAGGATGCCTTTAAATGATCACTTCCTCCAAAAATCAAATGTCTCTTTGGGTGCACAGTGTCAATTATATAGCTTCACCTTGCGACCGAAGTTGCAACCCACATCTCAGTTGACTCTGCTCTTTTTTCACGAATGATCTGCTTTTATACAACAAAGGAGAGCAAATATGGATGCCTTCACATTTATTTGAACAAAACGCCAAAAAATCACCCGATATGATGAACGAAGAAAATAGGATATTTTTCTCATCAAATTTAGGTAGCGTTTGAACCTTTGCTAGATATCCACCAAAACGGATCAAATTGAAATCGGTACAATGCAAAAGGGCATTAAGATGATCTAAAATCGAAAAGAATCAACTGTAAAGAAGGGGCAGAGTTCCAACTGTGGTACATTTTGTACATTTCGGTTTTATTTAAACTTGAGAAAACGACATGTATAATAAATGAACGCATTTCCAAATGTTCCCTAAGTTTCTCAAGAAATAATTAAAAACGATCTTCAGAAAACACTCACCTAAACAGGACACCAATGCATACCTCATAATCAGAGTTTCGAAATAAAACAAATATTTTTGCCTGCTTCTGCAGCACCTGTTGCATTCAATCTTCGGACCAGCCGAACTTCCTTATCTCGAAAACTCAAAACAAATCGGATGCTTTTGAAGTCGCAGGGTATCGACATAGCACTACGCAGCTTTTTATCAAAGTCCCTATATTGAGCAACAAAAGTTGAATCAAACCCCTTAAGTACTAAAATCACCCAAACAAGTAGCAAAGGCGCTATTAGTCTCCTTCACTATACAATAAGCAATTCATTCTTCAGAGACGAACAAAAATTTAAAGAAAACTTTTCATGAAAACACCCACCTGAAGAAAAAGCTAGAAAATCTATGCGTAGGGTCCTCTTCCAACCAGCTTTTTACAGAAAATCCCAACTATCTTAAAACAAAAAAGGGTTCACAGTCTAATTCTATGAGTCTATAAGCATTGCGCTTATTTCTCCCCAAAAGATTGTATCATCCTCTTGTCTTAAGTTGTTCCTAGACGTTCTTTTAACTTCTCTTTCGCAAGATTTATTTCACTTTGTAGCAAGATTCACCATTATCGAGAAAAGAAAATTGCCCAATAGTATAAAATACCTTGAGTAGGTATTGAGTTATGACTTATTAAAAGATTCTCTCCGGCTTTTTCAATTTATTTTTCTGTATCCTCTGAGTAGCCCCCCCCCCCCCCAATATACCCTGATTATTAATTCATGTAACTTGGCGCAATCGAACTTTTGACTTCAGGGGCACATGATAGTATACAATACTGTAGTCAAGGAATAGCATAAATATATATAAACAAACATATACCAATATGGACTGCTATATCTAAGGAGATTGTTACTTAACCACTGTATAATGGTTAAAGCTACATCTAATCTTACCTAATTAGTAAACCAACGCACTGAAAATCTGTGAGTGGTTAAAATGCAGTCATTGATCGATTTACATCAAGATTAAAGGCAATCTGTCTCGTTGTGGATTGGTTAACGAGAACAATAGCTGGAACAATAGCCTAAACACGATTCCAGCGCTCCGCCATATTTTTTACAATGCCATAAATTAAAGGGGGGCTGGAAACAATAGAAAATCCCTTTGTTCTTATAATCAATCAACGTCGTGACAGATTGCCTTTAAATATTTTAACATAACGGCATACCACCATTATATACACATATTGCTTCCTGAATATTTAATTTATTGTAATTACTACCTTATTTAGAACCTGAATTATGTTTCCAAATCCTTTAATATTCGATATCAGTCAAGTTTTAGTAGTCAATGATACAACAAAGGAAAATAAAAATTAAAAAAGTAACTCACAAATAGAAGTAAAAAATCAAATTAAGCTAGAATTTTTAATCCATTTAACACTTATAGTATAAATAAGTATAAATAAGTAATTAAAAAAATGCAAGATTAAAAAACCAATAAAAGAATAAAAGTCGCAAGAAAGCCCAAACTGGCCTAAGATTTTAGTTTCACCAAACAATTCATTTCAGTAGAGAGTATTACGTCATATTACACAAACCTAGCTGAAACCTTTGCTTATTCCGCTACCACCGAAAATGACGATTTTCCAACGCAAAGTAAGACCAGCCTGAGCTCCGGAACATTATTACTATCAAACCAAATATTTCAAATTATTTTCCATAACTTGTCCTGGTTTCCAGTTATTCATCCATAAACTGTTTTTGTCCAAAATTTATCCTTAAATTTTCCATAAATTGTCCTTGAATACTCTGATCATTTCAGAAATTTAAATTCATAACGATGCTAATTATTTTGGCATATTCCATTCCTAAATTTGTCCTTAAAATATAATTTTACCTTTTAACCCTAAATTTAGAGACTTTATCAGAGAAAATAAAAACGTCTTCCTTCAATTAAAGATTTTGAAAAAAACAACATTTTTAATATTTAATGTTGTAAGGGAAAGTCATTAGCCCAATATCTAGGTCTTGATCACACACATGAGCCACCCTTTAAACGAAATAAGTCTTTTGTGACTTTTGTGGAATGGAACTTCACAGCTACTGGCGGTTTTAAGATCCTAACTATAAAGCAAAGAATAAACCGCGGAAGAAAGAGACAAGAAATTGTCCCTTCCAAAATGAAGAGATAAGAAATCAAAATGTCTGTTTAGCTATGACCCAAATATCCAGATGGCAAGAACAAACTCACATTATCCAAGTACATTTCAATCTTCTTGCACTTCTTCCTCTAATTCTTTCCATTTTGCAACCAGCTCTGAAATTAATGTTATGTGAGTATAAGCTTTATGCTTAGTTTCTGTTATAGTCACACAGAAAATTATAAAATCAATAATATTTGTTTGATCCACCAAATTGGAAACGTGCTTGTTGATGTGTGTTTTGAAAATTCTCTAAGGTTAGTCTTAATTATTTCATGTTCATATAATATATGCAATTGAAATTGCACCAGCTAACAATAAAACCTACTTGGTAGTTTTCAATACATTACACTAAACGTTACACATCGCCGAGTAGAACACAATAAGAGCCTAAAGGCAAGGTACAATAATGCATTTGCAGTAACACGAAACTACTGTAGAATCTTGCTTAATATTACCAACTCAAAACGATCGCCAATATGGGCAGAGAAAAAACAAGTATACGAAAGCTTTTAATTGTTCCTTCGTGCAACTACTTTGCAATGCAAAGTTCATAAACCACGTGGAAATTAATTACCACACATCAGAAATATGAAAGAAAGCTTCTTATTAGTTCATCTGTGAAATAGGCATACTGGGTGGGATGGGCACTGGATAGGATGATTCAAAACAAAAATACCAGGTAAGCAGAATACTTCAATTAAAAACCGAGCTGCAATTTCTGTTTTTGTTAGAGAAAATGCAAGAAATACGATTAAATACCAATGATTAGTTTTTGAAATAAGACCTTGTGAATCAGCAGCATATATCTCGTACAAAGGAGGAAATTTTGTGCTGTTTCGGAAGATCAGTTAACAGCATTTTCACATCATAAAAATAGAACGACTAATTCGTTCCGATTCCGTTCTTTACCGTTCTTTAAATTCAAGCAGACCTTCGATCACTTCTTCCATTCAGACGGATCACTTCTTAAAACTTCAGGCAAACCTAGGAACCTATGTCTAGAACAGTTTCTTTGAAGGATAATTTTACAATTTTTTTTATAATTTATGACGAGTTTTAGCACTTTAAAACTGAATGTTTACATTTTGCAAAGTGCATAAATTTGTATAATTTAGTTTTGCAAAATGTAAAATAGTGATCATAGCTTTGTAGCGTCCTAGGCAAGGTTGTTTCCCCTGCTTTTGTCATGTTAAGGGTAACATAGATACATAGATACAAAAAGCTCGTCTCTGGGTCACATTTTGATGCTGAACGCAATGATTAGATAATTTGACTATAGTACGCTTCCCATGGCTTCAAGCAATCCAAAAGGCTAAACAAACAAAGAGTGCAAAAAGCATAACAACGCCCTATATACCTCGTATCTCTTTCTTCCTGTGTTCGTGTGCGCCTGGCTTATAATACTTTATGCGTGTATTCTGGAAGGAAAAAAAAGAAATATATGCTTAACCAAAAGGGTCGTGAGAGAACCGCTATATATCAAGAAGCGATGGGGGTAAAGGTAGCAGTATTTGAAGAAGAGACAAAAGGGGTGTAGCAATAAAAATACGAGGTAAATAGAATAAATATTTTTTGGTAAAAATACAGGGACGATTGAAAAGATGTTGTTAAAAATACGGGCGTGGTTGAAGTTAATTGAAAATATTTATATACGAAAGATATGAAGGGGTGTGACAGTATTGTTAATAATATGGGCGTGGTTGAAATTAACTGATAATATAAATATATGAAAGATTTGAAGAGGTGTAGCAGTATTGTTAGTAAAACGGGCATGGTTGAAATTGATTGAAAATATTTATATACGAAAGATTTGAAGGGGTGTAACAGTATGTGTAGCAGTATTGTTAATAATACGGGCGTGGTTGGAATTGATAGTACAAATTGTAAGAGGGGGGATAACAGGGGCAGACACAGGTTTAACGGTGAATATACGGAATAAACATTTTGGGCCGTAACAAGTGAAAAACCAATTCAGTGGAAAAGCAGTAAAACCAAAAATTCGATCCTAGCGGCTGGTTTCTTATGTATGAGTATCTCAAAAGATGCATGGTGCAAATTATGGTCTCTGCAGATGCAATTCAGTTTTTCATAAGGCTTAACTATTAAAATAACTTTGAAAAAAGCAAATATTTTACAACATATCGGCTAAAAGCTTTAAGCTGATGGCTTAGGGTTTAACTAATCTTTGCATTTGTTATATGTTATGTTCTTTGTCATATTTTTTCAAGCACTCTCTTCTCCGGTTGTGGACGTTTTGAAACATAGGGTTTGCTGGTAGGTCTATAAAGTTACAAGTTAGTGGGTCTGGTGGTCTACAAAACCCCCTCCTTTTCCCAACGCTTTCCTATGAACTCACCCAAAAACGAAAGAAGCTGTTGTCCAACTTGGCAATGAAAAGGGCCTTAGCAACATAAAATTCGTTTCTAGCCTCTTTCTGAACAGCTCCGTATGAATTTCCCAGTTGAGCAATGAGGATGTTAATCATGACAACCATCATAATAAACATACTGCACAGTATAACTATAGTTGAAAATGCCCTGAAAAAGAATGAAAAAACATACGTCAGTCATACCCAGAATTCAGATTGTTACAGTGAAAGACCTTTGGAGATACAGACAATAAAGATAGGACGCTTTTCGGCTGTTTCTTCTAGAGGACAAACTATTTTCAACAAGTTTTGTCAGTGGTAAAAGATTCTTTCTTCGACAAGAGGGTACCATAGTATAAAAAAATAATCATCGAAAATAGAATAAACAATAGTTCGATATCAATGCTGCATATATGAAGAGTTTCCATGCAATGTGAGCTTCCTGATTGCTTGACTGTAACCCGTAGAAACCAGCACCATAATGCTTTATTTAATTTTTCAATGATTTTTCCTGACTGTGTCCTTAAATTTAACTGATGCTTTTAAAATGAGACGCTGCTCAACACAAATTTTCAAAGCAACAGAAAGCTTCATAAGATTGCACAAATTGTATGAGAAAATAGCGCACTAAGCTGTGTCACAGCGTCCTTCTCACTATCCTTCACTATTTGTTCCTATAACAATCGTGACCTTCGTTTATACCCTTGCAATTCCTAATTTTTATGCTGTGTAACAGCTTCCCAATTTCGCAATCCTTCACCATTTGTTCCCAAACCAATCGTGACCTTCGTTTATACCCTTGCAATTCCTAATTTTTATGCTGTGTAACAGCTTCCCAATTTCACAATCCTTCACCATTTGTTCTCATACCAATCGTGACATTCGTTTATACCCTCGCCATTCCTCATGTTTATCCTGCATGCAGCCGTCTCTTTCTCGCGCATAATGAATTATATTAAACACCACAGCGGTGAATGTGTCCTAAGAATTTATGCATGTTTTGTCATGTAAATAGATCACTAATTGCCTGTACAAAACTTGCTTGGGTGGACCGCCGGCCCGCGACACACTGAGCCAGTGGACCGCCGGCCCGCGGAGCCAGTGGGCCGCCATCCCCAACAAACAAAACCCCCCTCACACAAAACCCCAACACACACGACCTGCCCCCCGCTGAGGCATGCCCCCGCTGAGGCGTGGCTGCCGCCCAAAAGAGGCTCCCACCAATAATGTTCCTAAAGTTGTAGTTGTGTGAAGTGTAACTTGCGTTCAGGTTTATTATATCACCTGCACTGTTTTCCTTCAACTCTGTGCTGATAAATCAATAAACAATGACTTGTTGGGGAGAGGAACTAGCGGAAAACGTCACCCACTTTTAGCCAACGAGCATGCGCATTGAGCGTAATAACAGTTTCGCATATTGTTTGGCAGTGTGTTACCGACAGGCGTTTACCTTCTTCGTTTCCCTTTACAATGATACTGCTATCGGTTGAACTAAAGGGTTCGTATGACGTCATACGTTGTAGAGACGATTATGTTGGATGCTTCTGAGGCAAAAATTTAGACGTAACATTTTTGGCTCAATGTAATGCATAGGGCTGGTGAAACATACATTTAAAGTAGATTGTGACCGATGGAAATTTCAAGGAAAATTTCCAAGCTTTTTCATCACTATGCACCATAGCTTTAGCTATTTCAGAGTAAACCTTTAAGTGCAGCGGGAATCAAAATTTATTCACACTAAATAACAAACCAAGATAAGATGGAGAACAGAAAGAAATAAAATACAATTTACCTAAAAAGTATGAAAAAAATATAGAAGTGTCAGACAAAAAAAATTTAGAATGTTGCAAAGTGCTTTTTCAAAGCCAGTTCTCAAAATTTTTTACCGCTAAAAAATTGTTTACAACATAATTTATGGGATGTAAATTTAAAAGTTTCAATTTCAATGTCATTCTTTCCATTTTTCTCACCGTATCTGGCTCCCAGAAGCTTTCCGTCAAATCTCTTTCAAAGATAATCTATGCTATGAATCTCTCTGAAAAATTGAAGTCTTTTCGATTATCTATTCGCGTTTGTCTTAAAACAGCCCCTCAGTGATACGCGTTTCTCATAAGCACCTTTGCACAGGATCCAAGCGACGATGTTGATTAAGAGTTCTGAGATCTTAGGTCTCAATGTTGCTCAAAACGATTTACTCTGTGGAGTAATAAATCTCATTTGAACAAAATGCAGAAATTCTTCTTTGAATTTGAACAAAATGAAACATAAAATCATTAACAAAAATTTGAGCAAAATGAAACATGAAATAATTAACAAAAATTCAAAAATAATGATACAATGAAACTATACACATAAATTTCAACAAAAGAAACATAAATTATTACCACAAATTGAAAAATATGAAACGTACAAAATGTGTAACGGAGTATGGTAATGTAAAAAACAGCCTAAATGCAAGCTGTATCCAGTGTCGACGACCGCCACGACACCAAATATTGTCTCATCGAGTTCGGACGAAACGCAAAATTTATTCTGCTGAGAAATGGGGGAGGGGGCATGTCCCCCCAGTAGAACGCAAAAACAAAGGATTAAGCAGGGGTACTCAAGCAAGATCTGAGGCAGAAACTACCCTGTAGAAAAATCTGAGGTTGTGAGGCGAGGTTGGAGGCTTGTAGTCGTAGGGTGGATGTTCTGTGTTTTTGTCTATTTTTTGATATAGTTGATGGGTGGCTCATGAGGTGCTTGCACTATGTGCCTAATGAACAATTTTGAACATTTAACTCAATTCTGTGATTATTTTGTGATTCTGAAGAGAAAACGAAACGAAAGAAAGAGGAAACCCACCACGAAGAGAAATCTAAAAAGTAGGTTGCAAGAATGAAATCTCAAGAAATCCGAAAAACAATTTGAAGGCATTCAGGTGCCCTCGTTTAACTGTATATACATTCGAATCTTTATCATTTCGTTCTATGCTGCACATTCACTCTTTACCGAATTCTTGCTCATTTGATCTTTATACAGTCCTCTTGATTTATTCGAATCGATATTGAGTCTTGAATTTTAAGTTTTAGTTGAAACTTTCGGTATTCTAGCCTGCATTTTTTCATTTTATTCTATATTCTTTATACACAAAAATCCCTTCAGCTTACAACTAAATACCAAATAAGAAAATAAATACCCTAGTTACATTAATATACTTTTTCTACAGTTAAAGCTAAATTATGTACAGTAATCTATCTTATAGCAGATGCTCTTCCAGGGAGTCGTGTTTTATGTTGCGTTCAGCTCGTATAATAACTTTTCAATTGCTTTTTGAATTTACTAAGTGTAGGGAGCTCTCTGATATTGATGGGAATATCGTTCCAGGCTTTCAGAGCCGAATAGTGAAAGCCTTTCTTGACGTATTCGAGGTTATTTCTTGGGATATGTAGGTTTCGGCAATTCCTTGTTTTGTAGTTGGAGTGCTGGGTCCTATGATGATATTTATCCCAAAGGCTTTCGAGACATTGTCTGCTGATTATTTTGTATGTCATAACTGATCGATCGAACTTTGTTAGTTGCTCAACGGTCAGCCAGTTATGAGACCAGTTGTCTTTAAGTCTGGCCTTATCAATAATCGAGCGTGCTCTGTCCTGCAGACGTTAGAGTGTATTCAATTTTGATTTAGGAAGACTTAGGGAGTGACAAGCTTATATATTGGTCTTGTCTCTAAGATAGAACTGAATCAGACACAGGAAACATTACTATACACCCACCAAAATTAACGCAGAAGTAGCCGAACAGTATGGCAATGAATTCCTTTTAAATGGAGCGTAGTTTGCCTGTATCAATAAATGAATGAGTCGGTTTTGTCAGCTGCAAGTGCTTACTCCTATACTTTTATATACAATATTTCAGCGCTAAAGGACATTTTAT
The DNA here is from genome assembly GCF_013076305.1 of Rhopilema esculentum. The sequence continues at coordinate 4,794,789 of NW_027019328.1, forward strand.
GACGCAAAACGATTTTCGAAAAAATAACAACAATAAATGATGCATCTGTTAAGGTTGCACTGGGTTGCACTGGGTTGCACTAGGTTGCACTGGGTTGCACTGAGTTGCACTGGGTTGCACTGGGTTGCACTAGGTTGCACTAGTTTGCCGTGTTTCGTTTGCAGATTCAACACATCCGCAACCTCTATGCATATAGATTACAGTGGCAAAATTCTAACCCTGGGAAATGTTAACGCAGAATGATTGGGCGAGATAGGCTGATAACGATCTCTCCACCTTTCCATTATTCGATTTGTCTACAGTCAAACTCATCAAAAGCAAACATGCCAGCCCTCCTGATATCAACTTAGTAATTTGTAAACAAATGGAATTTAATTTAATAACTCGGGAATACCAATCCAACATGAAGGGCATAAAGCCCCCTCAGAAAAACTGCCATAGACATCAGAAAGGTCAGTCATGAGGCTACGTTCTCACATCATCGAAAGCGAGTTGGGCCGTTGGTGCATCGGCGCCAATCGCTCAACCTACCTTAAAGGGGTTACTAAGGGAAGTTACACAATAACCCCCAAATATGGTTGATAATTGGGAGGGAATGGACAGGAAAAGCTTCTTTTCCCCACTTATAGCCGATGCACCAGTCCTACTTAATAGCATCAGAAAACTCTAAGAAGCATAAAAGATGCCTAAAGGTATGAGAGGTTTCAACGATGCCATAAAAGAAACTCAACACGCAAAGTTATACTGAAAAGGCATTTAGTATAAAGAAACAAAATGAGGGAGGGAGGGCTGGTAAAATACAATGAAACAGCCTAGTTGTAATGTGGCTTCACCAAGCAAGATGAGACCCATGCTATGCCAAAACCTTAAATACCCCTAGAATAACCAAGGGAATGAAAACGCCACGAAACACACATCTTACCCTACTAGTTATACAAATCAAATTAACAGGAGGCCGAAAGACTCCCTGCATTGCCCATAAACTAGTAGAGCAGATACAAGCAAAACGCGAGGAAGCGTGGCACAAGAAAACATAACAAAATAGTAATAACAACAATCTCATGCAATTTAGTCAACGCTCAAAAGCCCCTCGTGAAATTAACTCTGATTAAATTTCATTTAATCATCATTTATGGTGTGAAAAAACAGACACAGAACCAGTTTTACATAATTTTCAAAATAGAGGCTGTAATTGAATTGTAATTTAGGTGAATGTTACTTTGTTATTCTCAAACTGGTTTACTCTTACCGGTGCATTTTTAGAATACGATAATAGCGAAAAAGGGAGGACGTTACTTCTCTCCTAAAAAAGTTCAAACTGAGTTTGTTAAAACAAAAGAGAACTTGCTATTATATCTTAGAAATTATTTTCTACCACTTTGAAAAGTAGCTGCATTGAAATACTTCTTGCTCTGGGATTTGTTTGATTTAGAATGAAAAACGTTTGCAGTTTGCAAGATAGCCAACTTACAACTTATCAGCTGTCGCTTTTGTTTGAAAGAACGTAACCCACTGCAAATCACGGAAGAAATGATATATTTTCGTGTGTTTATGATACCAAAAACAAAACCAAGGAAATTAGAAAAAACTTTCGTTATTGAAAAATTTTGTTTCAAAAACAACACCGTTAAAAAGAAAGTGTGTCCACTTTCCAAATTTGCCTTGGTGCGCTCCTTTTTATGTAAAGATTTTGCGATTACAGTACCAGCAGTGCTGTGACAAATTATGGAGCTTAAAAACGCGAAGCTTGAGAATATTTTAGATTTGACAGATACGGTTTCTTTTGGGTAGGCCGTTCAAGCATATCATGCTGAGAAAGAGAATTTTACTTATTACAAGCCGAACCAGCTGGAATTTCTAATGAATGGAGATCTGAAGAAAAGGTTACATTGGATAGCTGGTGCTTCTTTAAAGTGAATCTGCAATGGATAATAATCTGCTGTTGAAACACAAATGAAAGTTTAAAGGTTTCTGAAATCTCTTTAAAGAATCGACACAAAAATGGAAAAGGAATTCAGCTGATCAGAAGTAAATGTGGGGAGGAACAAGCATGGATTAGAGCTGAGGACGAATTAGGTAAATGTGACATTATGATAGGGGTGCCACAATGTTGTGATTTGTCCCCGATAATCTTTAGGGTATATAGTGATACAAATTTAACATACAAAAACGATACCGAACTTTAAGTAGAACCAAAAACAACGGACTTGTTGAACAGAGTTAAAGCAGAAAGAAGACAGTGGAAGAATTGGCTGAATTCTCAATCAGAATAAACAAAATGCATTGCGGTCATTAAACCTGGAAGAACTATTTTGAGCAAAATTGGGAATGCAATGACAAAAAAAGAGAAAATAATAAATAGTTTACGCGGTTCCGATATATGGTTGTGAGAGATGGTCGCTTAAAGCGATTGAAATGTGATAAAAAACTTTTTTTAAGAGATGAGAAGCTAAATTTTATAAGGTTTATGAAACGAGAAAGAGGCCACGCAGAACCTGTGCGCATCAGGCTCTTTCGAGGGAAAATAGAGCGAGGACAGGAAGCGGATGGCTTTCATAGGTTTATTTAAATCATTTCACTAGGATGAAAGATTTCACTAGGTTTATTTAAATCTTTTACACACAGTTTTTTGTATACAATAGCAGTTTTTCATCATTATTTGACGTTTTATTCACTGAAAAGAGGTGGAAGAAAAGCTCAAGCATGTCTCAAAATGTTTGCTTTTCTTAAATTTCGTACCACCAAAACATTGTTTCCTTTGAACAGCTTGCCAGATCTTCTCGGCAACTTTCTTTTCTTCAACAAAACAACGTCGATTATATTACTCAGACTAAAGAGATATCGAGGTTAAAGAGATCAAATATCATTATTTCCAAAGCAGCGTATTAACAAATAAATGGAGGCACTAAACAGGCCTTCTAAAGCACTGCATTTTCTGCCACATCAACATCCCTATCTTCACTGTCGATTTAGATAGAGTTTTAACATTGTGAGAGCACTTTAGAGACATGGCAGCGAATGGCTGAATGAATGAAACTTGAAACATGTTCTTTTATTAGGCAGATAAGATCTGATCTGATATGATGTGTTATGATCTGACAGATGAACAAAGAGAGTTCATCAAGTTTTCTCAGTTCCATACAAAGAAGGTGAAAAACAAGTCCAATCTTCTGTAAAAGAAAGAATTGTCTCACCAGAGAGGTCAATATCGAAAAGAATAAATAAAAATGGTCGTTGTCATTTCATCACACAAGAATCAACGAAAGCTTGTGCCTTTGCCAACCAAATGAAAGCCAGTTGGATGGACAAATGTAACGTTTTAGGACTTGTATTCTTCAGTAATTATTATTATTATGTTTAGCTAGATCTTTGATTATGTTGCGTGTTAATGTCACATGTTTGTTTGTCACGCTGTTGTGTTAGTAACTCCCTTTCCAGGAAATGTGCGTCACTGTCATCGTGTTGTGTGATGTTTCACAGTGTTCCTTTGTTGTGTTTTAATATAATGTAATCCTAGTTAGAATAATTTAGTCTTACTGTTTTAACGATAAACATAACATCAAAGAACGAGTATCTCTTGTGTGCTATCTACTTGGGGCTAGGCCCGTTGGCCTAGCCCATCGCTCCACTAACGAGCTTGGTTATTAACTGATACATCACCGTCGTAAGAAGAACCCTAATCGTTACACAAACAATAGTTGAATTGGTCATGTTGGTACAGCAGGCTCGATTAGATCTCATGAGAATGACGCAATATTGCTTGATAGAAGTGACACTAGCTCTTTTCAAAGTGAACAGTACTCAAAACATTCAAAGCAAAGTTAGTCTACATCCTCATCCTTGAAAACATCAAACGAAATATTTTGTCTGACACACAGATAGCTCTTCTTGGTATAGGTTTGTACTGGCGCTTAGCAATCCCAATTCTAATTGGTGTACGTTCTACTTGAGCTGATTTTGCTGCAAAGATATTGAGAATAGTGGTGTCACGAAACAAGCATGCATCGACACTTCATTCGTATCATAATTACCGCTATGATTTGCCTGATTCGATTAAAGATATGGACCATCAAAGAACATCAATAAATTCAGCATTAAATTCTGGAAGTTGCCAAGTTTTCATTAAACGGGGCCAAGCTGTACCAAAAGCCCAAGCCTTCAAAAGCTTCTTTCCCCACAAAGGAAACAAACTGCGTCTCTCAAGAGTTAAGCGTAACTTCATGTTATTAGCGTTGGATAAAAACTAACAGTTTCACTACACAACGAAGAAGAAAAGTGTCAAATTGAAGACCTCGAAGGCTCTTCTTTCGGCTCAGATACAAGGCTCTTCTTTCGTGTCTCTACAGTGCTCACACAATGCCAAAACCCGATCCAAATCGACAGTTGGATGTTGTTGTTGCACATGGTGTCCATGAGCTTTCTGGCCAAATGCATTTGCAACGGAAAGACCATTTTTTAGATTGTCCAAATGTGTTCTCCAGAGTTAGCTGCATTCCTCATACAAATACATGCTTTTTAGGTGCAGATGCAATCAATGGTTTCTTAGTCATGGAAACGTCTCAGTTTTAGAGAAAGCGGTAAAAACTCCAGAGCTTGCCAGTTTCGTTGATGTTCTTGAATTACGAATGAACTTTGCCCAGAGCTTATGCATAAGTTAATGAAATTCACCATTAAAGGCATCGATCTCGATGTATCAAGCAAAACCCGTACAACAGTAAGATCTTAAAAATGGCTTTCAATGAAGAGGAAGAGTATATAGAGGCTTCCTCCCGACGAGGGTCTAATAAATAGCACCAATTTATTGAAGAACAAATTAGCAATGTAACATTTGGAGACATTATCACGGAGCAGCGCCTCCTCTATCTCCTTTATCGCAAGGATGGAAGTCCAGTTCAGCAGGGCTGCTAGAACCAGTTTTGTCAACATTGCAAGCAATGCCTAATGACATGATAGCTCTTAGAGTTAATCGCTCCAACGAACAAGATGTTGGTGTCATCGCGTATGAATTCGAATCATAGTCCGAAATGCCTTCAGACAGTTACTCAGAACCAGATGGTGCAACTGATACTTTGACTAATTGACATGATGTTAAACAACCAGTTTCTCTACAAATGGACTCATCTGATACATTTGAGTCCATTTGCGGCAATGTTTTTAGTTATCTCTAATAAGATAGTGACTTGAGCACATATGTCTTGGATCTCAGTTATATCAGAGCAGTATGATCAATACATTGTTTTTGAGTTGAAACAGTGATGTCATAACATAATTTGCTGACATCATCAAAATGAGATTTAATTTACATCAATCGAAAGCTTTTCTCAGGAAGAGTCGAATTGTGTATTATTTCGATGAATTAGACATACCTTTCTCAAATTATGGCCGTGAAAAAGATTTTCCAGGTGCCAATTTTAAGACGTCATTTTCGGTCAACGCCCATCGAAAATCAAAATGTAACCAGGCTCATTTCGTAGAGCGTAATTCAAAATACCAAAAACAACTTTCAAAACAAGGTCTACTAGAAGTTGTCACGGATCCGTAGTTTTCAACCCAACTACATAGTCTTTCTTAGATTGTGATTATGGAAGCTATATGTATACGAAGTCGCACAAAATCAGAAGGTCATGCTAACAATATGAAATTTTTAATCCTCGACCGTTTGTTGTTGTTACAAGTGAACATAGAATGTTTCCTTTCTGATTTTTTTAATTTGTGTGCTGAGAAAAAGTCCATACGTTCTAGCAAAGCTAGGTCAAACTTGTAACGTCATTCGTCGGCCAAGCGCAAAGAGTTGACAATGAAATGTGAATTTCGCTCGTCTGGTTGTATGGTGATCATTTAGAAAAGAGTTAAAGATTCATCAAATTACAGAATTTTTACTTCCACTCACTATTATTGACTGTGTCATGCAGATGTTGTCACGAATTCGGCAGTTAAGCCAATTCTCCTGGGTACAATCTCTCAAAATTTCAATAAGCTTAAAGATCTTTAATCTAGCTTCGATGGAAATGCCAAAAAGCTTTGAAGAAAACGAAGCAAAAAATTCCAGCGAAAAAACCCGCAATCGCACTGGCAACTGGAAGAAAGAAGTACTTTTCCAACACAGCTTTTACTAGATTCTAGATAGACACGACACGAAGAAAGTGTTCCATAGAGAACCGAAAGCGAATTAAAAACTGATATGCGATCATAGGCCTTCCAGGATATCATTCTATCTAAACCGTTTTATCGGAAGGATAGCACAAGATCTTAAAGATAGACCCTTAAAGAAAGAAATGAACCTAAACATCACAACAGTTTAACACTGTCAGCGACATAAATTGATTATAACTTTTACCGTTTTCTCCGGAGCACCGATGACATTACTTTTCCGGGCAAGATTTTTACTAATGACATATCTTATCAAATGTTTATCTCTAATTCCTTGGTTGGGTTTACTTTTTTTGTACCCATCCATCTTGGACACATCTCGTGAGCATTTCCAGCAAACAAAGTGGCCATTTCCCTTTTTTCTAAGTATAAAAAAACTAAGCTCACAAAAATCTTAAGTGGTATGAGCAAAGTTGTCCGTTAGTCAATTTACTGTATCTATTTGCAAGGAAAATAAAATCAAGAGGTTTTGAAAGAAAACCTTACAAGATTAGATGCATTAAAAACTGAGCAATACTACACCAAAAAGGGCTCTTTAAAGAGCGATGCAACCATCAATCGATGGGAACTGGGTTACTACTCGATGTGAGATTACAGTTTGAACAAACACAACAACAATCGTCGATTTAGTGCTCCAAGTAAAGAGACCATTAACCGGATTTTTTTAATTTTATGTGAGCATTTGTCTATTAATGTTTTTATCTTTACATCCCTTGCACCTCTTTAAATAAATTATTTACAATTCATTAATTATACGACCTTAAATTCACAATGAATCCTAGATACTTCGCTGCTTCTACAGCACGTCAAAGAATAAAAAATAAACTAATTATGTACAAATAAAAACATTGTAAACATTGTAAAAACTGATGTTCTTTTAATTAATGTGAGAAGCCTCTAGGTATCGTTTGTGGCCTTGGGTTGCACGTTGTTGTCCCTGGTTTTCCAAGTGAAGAAAAGGTATATTGCTGGATTTAGAAGGCAGACATCGATTAGCATCACCTTGGCAATAAAGATATGCTGATACGAAAAAAAAGCACTGATGCAAAATGGCAAATTGCAGATTATGAAGGGAAAAATTGACCAAATAGATATGCTTAGGATTCTCTTCTCACGTGGTGTGCAAGGACCAATCACAACACGAACATTCTTTACTTTAAGCACGTGACGTATGCACTGCTTGGAGACAGCTCTTCGGATCACTACTGCGTGAATCAAAACTGTCGTTACACAAACTGCCAAGAATGAGGATGCGACAAAAGCGGCAAAGATATTTCTTCCCTTGGTGGTAGGCACAAAGACTTTACAGCTAAAGAGAGTGGCCAAAATCCAGTAAAATAGTGCGCAAATGAAACGACACTTCGAGGCCTGCATATAGTGATACCTAAAATTACAAAATAAGACTTTATTCGTACGAATGAATCATTTAACGACAACATTTTATTAGAATTAGACAAACGATTTACCATTCAAGAATTTGATTTTACAGCAAAGTCGTAATTCAGGTATTTTCAGCTCTAAAATTACCATCTGCTTTTGGTTTGGCACACTCCTGAGAAAGAAACACTAAAAACGAAAATATATATGCTACATAAGGACATCCTGTCAGTGAATTAAGATTAAGGTTACCACAGACACTGAGGCAGCCCCAACCGACCCTATTCTCCTTTCACTTACTTGACCAGCAACATCCCTATGAACATATTCATACGATAATTTTGCCGGGAATTTTGCATTCTGATGTCAATTAATAGTGGACATGATTTGCAAAAATCTGGCAATGTACTTTGGCTTCAACTGAGAGGAATGAATTGTTTTCAAAATTGTAACTCATGCCCAATTACATTCACACGACTAGCTGAGAATGAGCTGCGGGAAATACAGCCCAAAAGTAAAGAAACCTAAATTCAAAACTAATTACATTGCCCGTTAAGATGACGATGTACCATTTGGGCTATGATGATCGAAGAAAATAATTAAAAGGTAAACCATTCCAGCTATGATACAGCTTGGCGTAACACCCATTCATTTGAAAAAAGTGTCGCATCATTCAAGGTGTGATTGAAATCAGTCAACTGCATGGGAACCTAAAAGGGGGGAGAAGGGGCAAACCAGAGCAACATTTCATCCAAAATTTGCCGAAGGGAGGTTGACAAATTTTTTAAAGAACAAAAACCATTGGGTCTAACGTCATTCCTTCAAGCTGCTATATACTAATCATCACTTCAAGAGGCAGGCACCGCGCACCATTCTAAAAAAGGGTGGGCTGAAAAGGGCGTGAGCGTCAATTTTTTAGAACAAAACGACTTTAAAGAATAGCTTTTTGCCACAATGATATGACTGTCAATCCACATTTTACCACGAAACAGCTACAGGTCATTCCTCTAAAATTGATAATAATAAACCGGGTATGAGCAAGTCAAATTACCGACTTACGCGAAAACGAGTGTGGCCTCAAAACCCATTTGACCCTACTACCTAGCAGCTGGCGCATCTATTGAGTCAAAAATTCAAATCAACCGCGCTTTTTCGTTTATCTGAACAAAGATAGCCTGCGTGCCAACCTTACAATCCTCTATTTGTAAATAAAAGTCTGCACGCAGGCTAAGCATATGCTATGTTAGATGTCCTCTTTTAGTGGACGTGCCTTTATTCCCAACCTTCGATTCGCAGTTGCATCAATGTATCTTCGTAATGCATTTTATATTTACACAGCCAACTTACATTCAATGTTAGTGTTTCTTATTTTCTTGGCTTCATAAGTTTTGACCTTGTACGTCTTTAGAAATAATTGTGGCTGATGATGTCTTTAAGGCGATCATGATTGCATTTCACGGGTGTAGCTATGGTTCAATTTTGTTCAAATTCTGATTTTCAAACAAAGTCAATCCCCTCAAAGACCCCCCCCCCTGATCCCTCAACTATGAACCTATTCCTTGTTTATGAGGGGGATGACGATATGAATATATATTGACATTGAGTAGAAAATAGCAAATAACATTTAATAAAGCTTAGATCGAACTGATTTCTTCTTGATTTTGATCTTGTGATTTTGAAAAATGATTAAAGCTTAATTAAACCCCACCCATTAGAAAAAGCAGCTCTTGAACAGTGAAATTTTAGATAGCGTACCAGGGACACATTACGGGGTTCACAAAATATAGATAACCCGCTACTTCGGAAGCCTTTTCACTTTTGCGTTCAAAGCTATCCGAATAATAGAGAAATTTTGTAAGTAGATTCTTGTAGGAAAGATCTCAAGCTTCTGTCCTTATGCTAACGCAAGTAAATTGCAAGAAATGATAATGCAAATATAAACGTTAGTGTTTATGCTGATGTCAAAAGCCTTTTGGATGTTGAGGGTGATAGAGGAGGGGATGGAATCTCACTGGCTTCCAGCAAGAGAAAATGCTATAATTACACACTACACAGGGGCGGATCCAGCAAAAAATCTGAATGAGTTCCAGGCCAAGGCTAGGGTCTTTCAGATAATGCATTGATAATTGTGCCTAAGACAACATTATTATTCATATTTATGCATTTTGGTACCAGGAGGGAGGAGGGGTAGGTACAATTCACTCACTAAATCTAGATTATAGATTTCTTTCCGACAGAAAACAGTGCCTTTGTGAAAAGTTCTGCAACCCCCTCCCTTTCTCAACACCATTTTGTTTGTTTTGGATGCCACAGCAAAGTTTTTCCTTTTGTTTTGCTCGCAATTTTTTGTTTTGCCTACGTAGACACCAGCCTATTTTTCAAAATATGGTGTTCCGTCTGGCCATAGGTTTCTCTTGCCATCAACGACTGCAATTTAAAATAAAGGCAGTTAATGCTCCTGGAAAATTAACGTTACTTTCTGGTTTTATCTCAACCGCTTAGTAATCTGCCAGAATGCTGCGAGGGTCGTGAAAATAGGAATTGTCTAGTTTCCATACTGCTCGACCTGATAGTCATAAATAAGCATGATTAATAGTCATAAATTAGTATGATTAATTATTTCAAGTAAAGGGTTAGGGTTAGGGTTAGGGTTAGGGTAAGGGTTAGGGTTAGGGTTAGGTTCAGGTTTAGGGTTAGGTTTAGGGTAAACTAATTATTTCATCAGGTCGAGCAGTATGGAAACTAGACAGCTCCGTGAAAATAAGACATCTGTAGTCTCCATTTCGAATTCAAAGTTATGCAGTTCCACAACAGATCAGAAACAATAGGTAGCCAAGCATACAAATATGGTATCATTTCCTAATTCCAGATGCTGTTTTGACTGAGTTCCATCCGTGTTCCAAACAAAAATTTCATTGTTTCAATTCATTCACTTTCGAGGCACAAAACGTTTGTTTCCGAGTTCTAGGATGGACTGCTGTTGTCCTCCACAAAGTCGTTTCAAATCGTTTCAAAATCACGACAGAGAAGAAGGAAGGAAAAGGGCGAGCGAATCACATCAAACTGACAATTTTAAGATTTTGAAGAGACTGCGATAAAACTTATAATTTCTAGGTTTGACTTTTTTAGTTAAACTATTACTTATTTCAGGCAACACTATTTTTAGCTATATGTGGGAAAACTGACTGAGTTCTGTGCGCCAAGGAACTCACTCTGGATCCGCCTCTGCTACAGACACGAAAAAAATTATTTTGAATCCAAACTGAATTTATTTTGCTATTCAGCGCACATTTCTGCGCAGTGTTTAAACCTGGAAAGGGCTTGAAAGAATTTATATTACATTGGATCGCTGAAGATAGAATGTCACGATGACAACGTATGAAATAACAGAATCGGGCAAGTCATGTAGACAGAAGAGTCAAGAAACTGGCCTTTTCTTTGCAAAAATAATTTTTTAAGCTTTTTGGCGTTTCTCTGCATCTTTTTTCAGGCATTTCAAGCAGCCAAAAAACATTTTGCTCAGATTAGTTTCCTGCAACTCAGCGCAAAAGGAACAATTTCAATTACTCAGGATTTGAATCTTTGACTCAGGTTTGCATTGGTGTAATCGGGATTCGAATATTTTTTATGGATAGTTTTTTATGAAGAGTGGGACCACCTTAAGCAGGATATAAATTCACAAGAAGAATAGGAAAAGATAGGTAAGAATAAATGTGGGCAAAGGAATGCGTGTCAATACAATGAGTGCTGGGAAAGCAAAAGCTACATTTTTGCTTGCGATTTTAAGATCTTGACAGTTTTCTTTAATTTATGGTGATAACATATAAGGAATCTGACATTGTATATTGATGGCAATGATTATGACCGAAATTGATTGATTTAATGATTGATCCATTGATTGATCCATTTAATGATTAAAATGACGATTATGATGATCTCGATGGGGATGATTATGATTGACATTGATTGATTGCTACTGACTGCTTGACTGACTGCTTGAGACTGACTGCTTGACTGTAATGATTGATTGATTGATTGATGGCGATAAAAGATGATAATCATGATGATGATTATTATTATCAACTTTATAAAATTGCCTAAATTCATGTTCAGTTCAGTTCAGTTCATATATTAATAATTCCACTACATAAAATTTAATAATAACAAACAAGACTACAAGGAAATAAGACAATGTTCAAAGGAGATTAATACAATGATACAATATAAGAAGACAAAAGTGGGGAAAAATTGTATGCAGGGAATTACTTAAATAAGGAGGTGTAGTTGTCACGGAATATTTTTCTTTCATGCATCTGAATGACTATTGAGATGATCGGACTTAAAGAAAAAGCTGTTGTTAACTATCGTAAAATTACACTATTTTGCTTGAATCTAGAAAGAAGGAAAAATCCGAAACAATCAAAACCATGTGTTTCGCTGCTGTGCAGCGTAAAAGAAAACGACGATTTGCCGTTGAGTTGCCAATGGCTATCATGCTACGGCACTATGGCATTTTAAATATAATATGTTGTCAAAGGGCTTACCTTAGCGCAGCTTTGACGATAAGGAGTCTGTCCAAAGAAATCCATAGCATGTGATTGAAATTGCAGCAAAACATGAGCCAAAAGAAGATTTGAATTATAGAATCGTTTGCAGTTAGCCCTGCTAGAAAAACTGCTGTAGCAACAATTAAGGCAGTGTTCCAAAGTAGTTTTGCAAGTGACGAGTTGAGAATGAGCATTTCATATACACTCTTTTTTTTCCGCTTCGCTGTAATGAACAACTGAACCCCGTTTAAACCAAGACCGCAAGATAACAGCAAGAGCAAAATGATATGTACAACCGCCATTTGAAACTCACGGCAAGGGCTATTCTAGGTCTTGAAAAAAACTGTCACCGTCCTTTCTCTCACCATTCGACTTGGGGCGAATTAAGATCAGAGAGTCTTCTACGAATTCTGTAAGAACGATTGGCACAGCACTCGAAGGGGAAATCTGCTGTCATAAAGACACGCCGTTTTGGGTTCCTTTGGTACAGAAGAATTGAAGACGATGTTCAGCAGTACCAAACAGAAGATACTGATGTACGTGTTAGTACTTGGAACTTCGACTCGCCGCTCGATAATCCTTTGAAAAAGCTACATGCTTTTTTTCGTGAAACGAAAAGAAGATTTGCTGTGCCCTCTTACCAGCCTTCCAATGCGCCCCAAAAAAGTGTCAAAATATCTGCTTGATAGCGAAGATTCTTTGAGGTCAGCCTACTCACAAACTGCAACACAATGCTTATCAAGCCGGATAGTGCTTTTATATCTTTGAGCTGGGTACAGTACAAACAGTAAATGGAGCAGGTGCTCATAGGCTGCGCAGCAGTTGCATAAATGGAGTCGCTTTTTAGATATTGCAGGTGTTTATGGTATCGAATGCTGAAGGATAGATATATGAAGAATTTATGTCTACGGAGCTTATTGTGTCTGCACTGTTTAAGAGGCTGATTATATGATCTGCCCCTAAGTGATGGAAAGAGATTTTAAAACGGGGCAGAAGGAGTTTTATGATTTTCTCAAAACAACATCCACAAACATTCACAGGCAAGTAATTTCTAAAATTACTCCTGTACACCCAGTTATTGTCAATTTTTTCATAATGTGTTCAAGGCAGATGCTTTTAGAGAGAGTTTTTTTAAAAGATTCGCTAACTTCAGTTAGCGTTCTTGTCATCAACTATAGTACATAACGAGTTTTTAATTCAATTTACTATACTCTTATTTATTGCTAAAGACGACAATTCGGATCTTGCTCACAAGTATCTTGCTCTCTAGAATAATTCTTAAACGTAAGGAAACAAAAAATATTGAGTTCCTATCCATTTCGTCAACGTTGTCAGAGGATATTCTTTTGGTTGGAGTAGAAGGCACGCTTATTGGGTTAAACTTTGATTGAAAACGCTTGCAAATGCAAATAAAATAATTTTTGCAGCTCTTTTTTAAAGAAACGCTTAATATAATATCAAAAAACAACAATGAAATGATTTGACAAGCGCTTATTTGAACACCTGCATAGCCAAACATTTTGTTTCGTTGTTTCTTTCTAAAGTGATACTCAACAAAAAATCACAGCAACTTTCAATTTAGAAAAGACTATTTTGGATTGTTAAAAGTACTTTTTGGTATAGTGGCGGAAATTTATTTTTGAAGTGGTGGTGGTGGGGGTGGGGGTAATGTCCACAAAAGCAATAAATTTGTTGACAAATGAAATAATTTACCGACAAAACCGACAGTGTAGCAAAACCTGGTGACAGTTGCCCCCCCCCCCCACATCCCCGCAATTTCCACCACTGTTTTGGTATCCTGCTGACATAGTAGAGATTGCTGAGACTTAAATCGTATACGTGAACATTTTTTTAGACGATCACTTTTTACCGTCACTTTTTTCGATATTGGACCAACATGCTGAAAAGTGATCGTGCAACATACTAAGGGCCTGTTTATATGGGAAAAATTATCCCACCTTCTAGCCATTGGGCTGGGAGGTGAGATCCAGCCTTCGTATACAAAGCTTTGTAATTTCGATCTTCTGTTTACATGGGAAACGATTTATCCGGGGCAAGTGAGATCCTACTCTCAGCCTGCCGGACCTCACCTGTTGGCATCAAATTTTTCACATATAAACGCTCAACTGGCTGAAAGGTGGGATGAAATTAGCACTTGTGCGCAAGCGCAAATTCACTTCTTTCAAGAAAAAAGGCGACAAACGAAGGAGTTAAGTCCACGAGTGTGAAGTCTTTTCGTCGGAACAATGAGAAGATCCGCCATTTGTTAAATTGCTTGAATGAATACAAGTCTAAGCTCACGTACCAAGGATCATGAAATTAATTCTTGGAAACCCTGAAATTTTTCTTCCATAACTCTTCCAGGGCCTGCTCATTGATCATGTTTTGCCACCACGAATCGGTACGCCCAGGCTTGACCCAAACCGCTGTAATCTCTTTATTTTTCTTGCCTTCAATTTATGGAGGTAGAAATTTTTTTCTTGCCAAGGATATTCTCATTCCCATGCCTGAATGACAGCTGGGAGTTGGGATGAAAAAGAAGCAACATGCTGGGAGGTGGAATGAAATTTGCATGTAAACATGCGGTGATTTTATCCCACTTGCCAGCCCATATGCTGGAAGGTGGGATAATTTTGCTCATATCAACAGGCCCTTAAATTGACAATTTTCGCTGCAGAATTTAATGCGCTTATCTGCTGTTAATCCTCCATCATTGGAAATTTTACTCTGAACGAAAGCAGAGTAAAATCGAGATCATCATTTTTTTCAAAGGCGCCGACAAATTCTTACGTCACATAATGTTTTGATGAGAAGGGAACGGCCTAGAGTTTCGCGAAAAGAAAAAAAGACGTGAATTGTGCTCAGAAACATAATTATTAGCAGAAAACGAATATGAATAATGATATGGAGTAAATCGAAAAGCAGCCAATTACAAAAAAATAAATGCAGTTTAATAAAATACTAAAATGATCGTGTAACCCGGCCTATAAGCACATTTCCATAAAAATTAAGAAATTTTATAGACATTGTAGAAATTAATTGAATTACAGAAAAAATTTCGCCAGGGTCATAATCTGGTTTCACAACCTTAGATAAAATCAAATAGATTCGAAACTGATTTCAAAGCACTTTGTTTTGTAATAAACCGAGAAATAATAAATAAATAACCTGCTCGAAAATCATCCTCAACCTAAAGAAACTGCTCGAAAATCATCCTCAACCTAAAGAAACTGCTCGAAAATCATTTTTCAAGGTGGCATGGAAATGATTGTTGACAATAAGGTACCTTTTCTGCTCAATTGACATAGATTATAGAAAAATATCTCCTTGCAAAAGGAGTTTATTTGTGTTCCTAAAAAGTAGCTATAAAGAATGTTACATATATGTTATAAAACTTCAAGAAACTTTAAGCAAAAAAATCAAGAAAAAATTAAGAAACCGCGTGTCAATCTTAGTTCCATATAAAAACTGGGTAGTGTATCTTCTTCTAGATTGAATGGTTTGAAAATTATCCAGTCGTTTGATGGAAATAGAACATCAAACAAGTTGATAAATGAAAGTTTAACTTCTTTTCGTTTAAACTACTTAAGCAATATTATTAAAAATTTTGTAACAAGATGAAAACGTTTTTCTGGGCATTAGAAAGCTGTGGTCACAAAAATTTTGTTACCCCAAGTGTTACCCCAAAGCCTCCTGTGTAACCATCGATCCTTTGTTTCCAAAGAACAGCCCCATTTCTTTTTCCTGTTGTTCTAGAAAAAATGATGCTTCCCCTCCAAATAAAATATTATCATTCCTAAGGCACTGAAGTCTGCAACCGAACGACTGCTTGTTATGAAAAATACAATTTGCAAATATTTAGGGCCTTGGAGAGATTTTTTGGGGGTGCTCTGTGAGAACTGAAATGGCTAAGATACTGTATGATTATGTGAATAGCAGTTGCAAATGACGCCTTCGAAACTTTCTAGGCCCAAGTGTGGTGATGCTATCTATAGCAGTTTCATAAACTATTACCAGTTTTGTGAATTTGTGAATTGTTTTTAATTTGGTATGAGGTAGGGAGTGAGGCGACATCATTTCACAAGGGAAATGGGTATTACTAAAACATTGTGGTCCAAACACATCCTATTTCGTTTTCAAGAAGAGCAACATCTCACAACTAATTTCATTAACAACGAGAAGAAAGAGACAATTTTCGTTAAAGAAAATTCAAGTATTTATTTTAGACAAATCAAGCAATTTCTCAACAATATTTAATCCCTTTCAGATATTAAAATAATAAAATTAATGATGTTACTGAGGCGGTGCTGTATTGTCTCCTGCACTGTTACTCAGTGTTTCACGTCTCATCAAAACACGTTTTTTAAACTTAATTGAAGAATTTGTCACCCTTTAACAGTTAAATATCCAGAAACTTCGTACGAGCCGTGCTTTTAGCAAAGGCCTGAGGACTTAACCAAAGATCATCGTAATGAGATTTATGTAATCGCATTACTAAGAAGCAATGTGCTCGTTCTTCGTATACAAAAACGTATATATTTGACCATCTTGGTAAAGAAGAGACAGTCATGATAAACACGTATTGATTAAACACGTAAAAATACACTTAGAGCACCGGGGGTCGACTTGACAAAATAAGAACCACGCAAGAACATGCATAGCCAAAAATTAGACGAAAAAACAATGTATTTTGAAAATTGTCTATCGTGTTAACCAACAGGGCAGATTTTATCAGAAAATCGACCGCGCTTCTAAAAATGTCTTACAAAACTGTTATGGAATGGTCTCGGAGACAATCAATAGTATGTAGCTGAGGAAATTCAATGTTGCAATAGGAGCAATATTAAGACCATTGTAATATCAAGCTTCGGCATAACTTTTTAAAATGATAACATCAAGGCTTGGCAAAAAATATCTGGTTTTTGTAAAAAATTAACGTAGCACGACCAACGAACGTGAAGAACTAATAAGATTATAAAAAGCCAAAAAGAATTTCAGGTACCACGCATAGCCAAGCATTGATTTGGTTGCAATTTGAGGCAGGACTTTGAAGTTTTTGACTTATTAACAAAAAAAATTCCAGGTTTCTGAAGATAAAAGGCAAGTAACCGAGATCAAGAAAGGCAGTCTTTTCCTGCATGGGAGAATGAAAAAACAAGATGGCTTGAGATTTGCTAAAGAAAAAAGCATAACAAAAAATAAATTAATACGATAGGCCTTGTGCCTCATGGATGCAGGTGGCAGAATAAAATGAGAAACAGTCGTTGAACACCTTGTAAGAAACGTTCGGACAAATGAAAGCGCACTATAAATAAATCCCAGCTCAAAGATAGCCCACGACGACAGGACATGTTGAAGTGCTTATGACGTGAAAGTTCTGATTGCTTTTTATTATACTAAATTTGAAGATCTAAATCATCATTATGAGTGCAAAAACCAAACTTAATTAGTGCAAGATGTCGTCCTCAGTCTATTACTTTTCAAAGTTGGAGTTTTCTCCTAAGAAATGTGAAATGTTTATTCTTTTTTGTGCGTCATAAGAAAGACATAAGAAAGTACTTCATGACATTTCAAACTGCCTCGGTATAAAAAAACTTAAAAAACTTTGGTTTTACGAAGGTTTGGTATACTAGGGCTGGGTGTGTGGTTTCATAGCCATTTTATTCCTTGACGGAATAAGAAGTATTTCAGGATTCAGCATAGCGTGGGCCTAACTTGGCTTGTGAATCCTTATTACAAGTATACTGTCCATTTTTCAAGGACCTTTATATGAATATTCTCTTTCTTTACATGAATTATATGAAATGAAAACCCCCGAAATTTTGATTTTTTTTCCTGCAATGTGAAAGCTTCGCCCACCTCTGAACACCTTTTGGTCAATTGAGGATTTGATGCTTTAAGATAGGACTAGTGTATCGGCTCATAGTTAAAAAAGGAGGTTTTGCACGTCCATTCAATGTTCAAAATTTCAATTGGGTATTTGGTAGGTTAATCGAGTTGAGCATGTGCATCAACTGTCCAGCATACTCTTGATGATTTGGCAACGTAGCCTGACAACTGATTTATTTTATTCTAATGTATCAATTCTTGTTCTGAAACATGTATTGAACATCTTCACCAAGTTAGAAATCAACTTGCAAAAAAATAAAGGAAAGAGAGGTTTGGTGGGAAGTCCGAACGAGATTAGCTGTGGTAGCAAATGAAACACCGCCAAATGTTTCCATCCATCATTTTTCAAACAAAAACAAAGATAGTAAAAGCAATTTGCAGCGAGATTTTGCAGCGAGTCCGTCGTCGTAGGCCTAAATGGTTTTCTACTTCGAAGGCTGCTCATTACGGCGAAGACTCGCATTTTTTACGTCATGTGGTCTGATATTGTGCCATTACCAGCTTTCGAGCAATCTTTTGATAAAAATTTTGTCTGACGAAAATTTTGTCTGATAATTTTTTGCCTGAAAGTTTTATCATCCGAGGGCTTTCGATTTTAATGAAAATGTAACTAGCTACACCAATATTTGCAACCTGTTGATATAGGCAAACATTTGTACAGACATGAGCTTAAGAAAAAAACGAGAGTCATTGACAGATGCTTTCTAAACATAAAGGAATACAATGTCGTTGTTGATGGAATACACTGACGAGACCCTGATTCAACAGATAAATCTTTCTGTTGACAATGAGTATTACTGTTTACTGGTTTTCGTTGAAGAGAACAGATAGGACATGTGTTGCTTGTAGACCTAGACGGGAAGAACCAGATCTCTTGAGCCCTGTACACACTACACAAACTAACCCGGGTTCGCCCTAGGTTTTGCTAACCCAGGTTAGATTTTGCAATGTGGACACAACTAGCCTGGGTTCGTCCTGGGTTAGTTTAACCCATTTCCAGAGGTGGGCTCGACCTGCGTCGAACCCAGGTTAGTGTTATGATCTTCTTGTGTGGATACAAGCCTGGGGCGAACCTGGGTTAGTTTTTGTAACGCATGCCAATCATATGCCTCAAAACGATGCAATACAATCGAGTCCCACCAGTTTTTACTTGAAGTTTTGCATCAGTATTTTCTTCTCACGTCTACTGGTTGAATGCACCCTAAAGTGATACTTTGTTTAAGACATGTTTCAAATTTCTTTTATTCTCTGTGATTTGAATCTCTTATACTGTCGAATCCATTTGCGAAATGCAGCCAATATTCTGTTTAATCTTGACTGCAGTGCCATTTGATATTTTTTTTGAATAAACTGCATTGCCAGGAAAAACATTTTAGACAGAATACAATAAACTGCAACTTCGGCAACTTCCATCTTGATCGCGCTTGTGGAAGATTTGTTTTGTTGTCGTTGTTTTGTTGTTGTTCAAATTTAACTACGCATGCGTAGCATTAGCCTGGGTTCACCCCGACTTTGTATCCACACATTAACATATTGAAAATCAAGTGTGGACAAAACAGGGTTCGCCCTTGGTTAGATTTAACCCGAGGCGAACCTGGGTTGGTTTGTGTAGTGTGGACAGGGCTTTGAACTGTACCTCAATGCTTCGCGCATAACGCATTAGCGCGAACTGTCCTGACGACAATGAACATTAAACGTTTCAGTTGAAACTGCACTTGTGTAAGAAGTTTTACTACTTTAGTTTTATTATGATAGATTGTTTTACAGCAGGCGGATCTGTAACTATGGGGAGCGTGGGGGTTGTGACAACCCCCCCTCCCTCTAGATAAATTTCCATTTTAAAAATGGTAATTTTGTCATCTAAAGGTGCTTGTTCGGCTTTCGGCGAAGTTGTCGGCGAATAAAGTGTGGGCCACCAACTTTGTCGGCAAATGAGATCCGGACACCCTTCTTGGACACAAAAGCTAGCGACGACCCTGACAGTATGCTTTGGAGTAGCCGGAGCTAATTGATTCCAAAAAAGAATATAAATTCAACCCATATTACAGTCAAAAGTTTAATAATTTCCTTGCCAGAACAGAATTTTCTTAATTCAAAAAACAAAATTTTTAGCAAAATCATGCTTTTTTAGGTCAACTTGGGACGATTTGATGACAATTCGAAAAACTTTATTCCCCTTGAAACTCGGTTTGGCCTTGATTGTAAGTAGAAAGTAAAAAGTGTTTAATGCCATATAATATGTCATTAACGTTTAGTTTTAACAGGCAAACCATATCAACAAGAAAGATTTTCAAAAGTCATATCAGCAAATTATTATTTACATCACCGAAACACATATGGCACTTTTTATTATGTTCACATAGGTACGCTGGACCCGCTCTGAAACGATTAAATTTTACCTTCTTAACATGTTTACTATTTTTTCATGCTTGCCATCCAATACTGGAAAAATAGTTATCAAAATATTTGCAAAATTTCATTCTGATGGACATTGAATATGATAGGCCCAAAGAGAGATCCTTGCGATACACCTACCGTGGATACGCTACAGATCTTCTCTAGCAAAGCAGTACATTTCTTGCTTTCCAATTAAAAATTGGTCATGATTCAAGCAATTAAAATATTAACTGGAAGTCAGGGGAAGTTTCATTAAAACCGCGAAGGGACATCATAAGAGGCATTAAAATAACGCATTTTACTGTTGAGCGGAGAATAAAAAAAACCGAAGTAGGGCAGAAGGTACCGGGACTGGAGAAGACAGTCTGAAGATTCGAGCGATGAAGTTGATGTAGCAGAAGCACCTCAACTGTTCAATAACTTTAAACGGCTAAGATCAGAGCGAATAAGGAAGAAAACAAAACATCAATGACTGGAATATAATTTATGATTAAAACTTACCCATATGTTGTATAAGTACTCGCAAAGGCTTCTGCCTGGACGAGTGATTTCACTCCACGGAAAAAAACATCGCCAAGACCGCTGAAACAAGAGCGGAGAGCTTGAAATTTGCTTCTTAGCAAATTGGAAATGTAAAAACAAGCAAAAATCTCAATCTATATCAACTTCAATTACACAACTGGGTAGTATATGTTGTTACTTCGAGTTTTAAGGAAAGTTTACCTCGAAAAGGGACTGCTCGTCCACTTCACTCCTTTCTATACCGGTTTCTGAAATGTGTAGATTTAAACTACAGTCCTTAGAATATCAAAGATCACTATATTTATCTGAATAATGAGTTTATTATAGGAAAATTTACTACTCTGATGAACTCTGTCGATTTTCAAAAATGATATGAAATGAGACGCTCAATTTTCTTAAAACAACAAAACGACACTTGAGAAAAACTCAACACTGAAAAAAGCGAATTAACTTCATGTTTCGTAACAGATACTCAGCGGACATGTCTCTAAAAAAAGAGGGTACTGCAGCGATAGAAAGAGCGCCAGATCCCCTACTTTTGCTATAATAGCTCCGGAATACATCTGGAAGTTTAATTGATGTAGAAAAGAAGATCAAGGCTGTTGAGCTCCACAGTTCGGTTTGCGCTTCAAATGAAACTGCGGGCGAGATGCAAAGGACCTTTATCCGTTCAAGACATCCGAAACATTGGGATAGTTTGCGAGCCGATCAGGGTTGGCGCGTGGCATGCTGGGGGTCTTACGTAAAACAGGACAACTACATTTTATGCAATTAAGAGTCCAAAATGGGGACAAGATGAAGTGATCGAGGAGGATCGTTTAGGGGCCCTTATCCATAAAAATCGTTTAGGGGTTATCACTAAATCATTCTCGTTTATACCAATACACTTTTTCATGTAAGAAGCAGTAAACTTAAGTTCAGGCTGATTGTTCTTAATTTTTTCGAAAACCTGAGGTTGGATTTTTCTTAA
Organism: Rhopilema esculentum; assembly: GCF_013076305.1. Next base: position 4,816,641 of record NW_027019328.1, read on the forward strand.
TTTGTTCTTAGATTTATAGAGTATAAGCAGTGCGATTGCTAGCTTTTCGCTCTAGGGAGGTGTTCAGGCCTCATTTGCCAACAAAGTGCGCGATAAAACCTTCATTTGCCAAAGGTTTGAATATCTACCGAAGAAGGACCCACACCAGGCTAAAAATCCTAGTTTTTGAGATTAAACGTTGTTGAAAATTACATTTGACAGTAGCTCAGCCTCAGCTTGTTCTTAATCTATTCTTAATTTTGACCAATTTTGAGGCTCGTGTATTTATAAAATTGTTCTTATAAAAAAGGATGTATTGTAAGTAACAGGGCTATCGCGTAATGGTAGAACAACTCTGAAGTTACAATACAACCTGCCAGGCATCATGGTTATCCCCAAGGGCCAGCAGAGAAAGTCTGCACAATCCTCCGAAATTTCATTTTTATAAAAGCCTACATGTTTCCCAATTTGGTTAGACACTAATTGGGTTTTGGTGCCACACCCTTCAGGTCATTGAGTTTTGATTTTAAGGTAAAGAAGATAAGAAGATAAATGAAGTAAAATGTTTTTCTACCGAATGGAAGCAAAATTTACTCTGTTGATTTTCAAAAATGATATGAAATGAGACGCTCGATTTTCTTAAAGCAACAAAACGACACTTGAGAAAACCTCAAAACTGAAAAAAAGCGAATTAACTTCATGTTTCGTAACAGATACTCAGCGGACATGTCTCTAAAAAAAGAGGGTACTGCAGTGATAGAAAGAGCGCCAGATCCCCTACTTTTGCTATAATAGCTCCGGAATACATCTGGAAGTTTAATTGATGTAGAAAAGAAGATCAGACTGTTGACCTCTACAGCTCGGTTTGCGCTTCAAATGAAACTGCGGGCGAGATGCAAAGGACCTTTATCCGTTCAAGACATCCGAAACATTGGGATAGTTTGCGAGCCGATCAGGGTTGGCGCGTGGCATGCTGGGGGTCTTACGTATAAAAGGACAGCTACATTCTATGCAATTAAGAGTCCAAAATGGGGACAAGATGAAGTGATCGAGGAGGATCGTTTAGGGGCTCTTATCAATAAAAATCGTTTAGGGGTTATCACTAAATCATTCTCGTTTATACCAATACACTTTTTCATGTAAGAAGCAGTAAACTTAAGTTCAGGCTGATTGTTCTTAATTTTTTCGAAAACCTGAGGTTGGATTTTTCTTAATTTGTTCTTAGATTTATAGAGTATAAGCAGTGCGATTGCTAGCTTTTCGCTCTAGGGAGGTGTTCAGGCCTCATTTGCCAACAAAGTGCGCGATAAAACCTTCATTTGCCAAAGGTTTGAATATCTACCGAAGAAGGACCCACACCAGGCTAAAAATCCTAGTTTTTGAAATAAAACGTTGTTGAAAATTACATTTTACAGTAGCTCAGCCTCAGCTTGTTCTTAATCTATTCTTAACTTTTGACCAATTTTGAAGCTCATGTACTTTAAAATTGTTCTTATAAAAAAGGGTGTATTGTAAGTAACAGGGCTATCGCGTAATGGTAGAACAACTCTGAAGTTACAATACAACCTGCCAGGCATCATGGTTTTCCCAAGGGCCAGCAGAGAAAGTCCGCACAATCCTCCGAAATTTCATTTTTATAAAAGCCTACATGTTTCCCAATTTGGTTAGACACTAATTGGATTTTGGTGCCACACCCTTCAGGTCACTGGAAAATGATGAAAACACCCACTTTCGAAATTGAGTTTTGATTTTAAGGTAAAGAAGATAAGAAGATAAATGAAGTAAAATGTTTTTTTTACCGAATAAAAGCAAAATTTACTGAAGGACACAGATACAGGAGGGATATCGCAACCCCTACCCTACCGCTAGATCCGCCCCTTTTTTAATTGGGAATAAAATGGGCGTGGTCAGAATGTTAGGGGTACTCAGGGTACTCAGATGGTCTTAATCCCTTTTCCTCGCAAATCTGTTTTTCTAAAACATTTGTGGCTTGTTTTAAATAATAGATATTTTTGCGATAGTTAAGTTACATGCTTATATCAGTTAATGACAAAGCTTGTCATAATTTAGATACATAAATTATAAAACGTTTATGTCTAAATTTTACAGTGCAACGCAGTTCTGCAAACACATTCATATTGAAAACCAGGAGGTTTATTAATATAAGTTGATTTTTTTCTTATTTTGTCTGACTGTATTTTAAAAACCAAAATGCAATACGATTTTTTTCAATTTACCCAATTTACAAAATTTTTGGTCACCTTCCTCAATTTTCTTTTGTTTCTACAGCCTTCCTCTGGCCAGTGGCCGTGGGGACGTGATGTTTTTCTGACTCTGAGAAGGGCCTTCGGGACGGCTGACGCGGTTTCATTTGTCACCATATACAATACAGTTATTTATGACTTGTGGGAAAAACTCAAGAAACATCGCAACCAGCTTACTGGTCAAAAATAGCTTGGATAAGTATTTCCTCACAAATTTGATAAAAGGAAAGCCAACAATTTGGCATGTCTAGATAATAATAATGTGAAGTAGCGTGGAAGTCAGGGCCTGAGGTGGCTAAAGCCTCCCCCACCCCCCACCCCCGAAAAAAATTCCCCAAAAGGAACTTAAAATCAAACAAAAATCATCTTGCTCCTGGCTTATAGCAAGTTTAGACCCTAGAAACTTTTTAGCCCCCCCCCCCCCCCAACTAAGTAATATTTTTTTGTGGACTCTGTGCCAACTGTGATTCATGTTGTGTACTCAACTGAGAGCAATGTTTGTTGGCGAGAGTATGTGGGAGTACCTGTACGCAGTGGCGTAGATAAAGGGGGGTCATGGGGGCCAAAAAACCCCCGTAGAGCTAAACCGCTATTTCTAGGAATATTTCTGATCTTGTCAGAAATAAAACATGGTTATCTATTTTTATTCAAGTATTACATTTTGAGAGGAAATTCTTTTAAGGTTATTATAACGATTTCTTCAGTTGTTCTGGATCAGATTGGCAACTTACATTTAGCAAATACATTTTGCAAGGAGAAGACCATAAAATCTTCAATTAGTATGATTTATGACATTTGAAATTGACTAAAAGATTAGACTTGTTTTAAAAGATTATCTCCTGCTTTATTTCAGTTCTAATGTCATTATGTTATGATCAAATGTCTGAAGGAATTAAAAATGTTTGTTAGATTTTTGTCGGAAAACCTCAGTTTTTCGCCCCTCCTATGAAATTTCCTATCTACGTAACTGCCTGCACGCCGTTTAGAATGAATAAAACGCAAAATTGAACGGAACCAAAATTCTACACTTGAGTCTACACTTGAGTAAAAAGAACTTAACTTTCATGTGGAGCATGCGCAGTAACGCGGCGATGATATCCGGAATTTTCAGAAAGCCTCGCTCCAACACTAGCTTTAGTCGCGCTTTCAATCGTAACCAAAAAGTTCCGTTCCTGACCGTTCACACTAGATAAAATTAGCACGATTTGGAGAGGAAAACATAGAGTTTCGCTAATAAGAACAGAACCTTTGCCAAACTAGCACGGAGTCAAGATACCTAGTGTAACGCAAGGCTTATCGCCGCTTTCCCAGACAAGGAGCTACGGCAATTCGTTCCGTTCTCAGTAGTTTTAACGGGGTCTAAATGATTTCAAAGGGGAAATAGAGCGAAAATACCACAGGGTGATCTTTACAAATCAGTCGCCAAGGCAGTAAAAAGCCATTCCACTACGATTGAAGAAACTATGCAAGGTGTCGAGTAATTCCTACGTCTTATATTTATTGTTTCATCTTGATGAGATGGAAAGCCATATGGTGAGTTAGCATGTATATGTGCATTAACATGGTCAGATGCCATTAAGGTAACACAGTCGAAGTCGCTGAAAGAGGGTTTTCCAGCACATCTAGTACATATATTTGAACTATGTAGATAGTAACTGGCAACGGTAAAATGTCTTACAAACTGGCTTGAGAATCATCAGGGAATGTGACAGACACGTACTCTAACCCCTTTATTGCTTAATGCGTAGAGCAAGAGGGTAATGCGGAAGCAAAGGATTGGCTGATTGTTTAGAAAATTAAAGCTATTGCAAATGCAAACGGTGCTGAAACTACTGAGGCTGCTTGTATTGCAGACAGGGATAAATAGGCCTATAGTGTGATAGAGAAAATAAATGAAAACAGGATGGTTTGTTATGAAACGCCGTGCCTGCAGAAAATAGTACCAAGAAAAAAATGAACTAGCAGGACTAGCAGGAATGATAAGCAACTTAAAAGGCTCTTGCGCAACCAGCATGCTTAGCGGCAGTTCTCTTGAGAAATTGACTGTATTTTGTTTTTTTAATGCAGTACGATATTAGGCTGGTTCTTTGAATTCTAGTCACAAACCGTCTTAGAAACCCCAGATCGTGGCAATATTTTGCAGACATGTTTAGATAGCTATTACTTACGAGTATCTAGAGAAAAAAATTTGGTACCAAATTAAGTGGCATAGGAGATAATATTTGGCTGGTTATACATTGGAGCGGCAGACTTTCTTATCCGAATCTAGTTGTTTCTCTCAATACAAAACATTAGATCAGTTTTTGGCGGTACAAAACTTGAAAATGGCTTTGAAAAAAGCATACATTTCACAACATATCAACTAAAATCTTTTTCGTCTGATTCTCCTCAGAGCATGAAACGTCAGAAAAAGGGTCCGAAAGAACACGATGAAAAATAATTACCCAGTTGTGGATCGAAATAGGCCAATCAGAAAACGCAAGCACAAGACCGGTATAGTTGACCAATCAGTGCCGCGTGCCTAAAAAAAATTACCACTGGAGTCCAAGAGAGAAAACGAACTCCTTCTGTCTACACAATGGCGGCTTTTTCGTCTATATGTAGATCGATTCCAAAACTGCTAGATGAAAGGACGACCGGGCTCTGTCAATTATCCGAAACATGTCGTCATTATAGAGTTTTGCACAATCTGGGTTGTCTAAAAGATGTTGACCGATGGCATAATTACTTGTTTTAACAGTGTTTCTAGACCTACAAGATCGAGGAGGCTGTTTTCTATGAGGGTTATGTTGTGAAATGTTTGCTTTTTTCAAAGCCATCTTCAAAACATTAGATCTTATTCAAATTTGAAAAGGCCAGGTGAAAATTTTACAAAGAAATTGATTATCTGCAGTATCTATTTACGATTTTACGAGTTTTCCTTCCTGGGATTAAAGAATGTGGAGACATCAACGCCGTTAATTTCCTAAGAAACCAAGCGGGCACTTTAAATTGGTGATCAAAACAGAGAGTTTAAATTCAACTTTAAAGATGTGTTGGCATATGAAACAAAGACCGTCAAACACAAAATAGGATAGGAATAATGTATATAATTTTGGTCTTAAGTTTAATGTTCTAACGTTCATGTAGCTAAATTATATGCCGACACAAATCAGGTCAAAATATTTTTTCAAAACTCCTCAAGTGATTTATCTTTAGCAATATTTTTGCATCTTCTTTATAATGACTATTTTACAAACTTTGTATATGGATTACACTCCTTTTTTTATAGGAGCGCGAGCCTTAAAATTGGTCAAAAGTTAAGAAATTAAGAACAAGCTGAGGCAGAAATACTGTAAAAAGCAATTATGAACGACGTTTAATTTCAAAAACAAGGATTTTAGCCTTGTGTTGGTGCTTTTTCCGTCAAACATGTCGGCAAATGAAGGCTGTCTCACTCACTTTGTTGGCAAATAAGGCCTGAACACCTCCCTTAAGCGAAAAAACTAGCAATCGCATTTCCTACACCCTGTTAATTTAAGAACAATTCAGTATCAGAATTTCGTAAAATTTAAGAACAGGCAGCCTGAACTTAAATTTACTAGTTCTTATAAAAAAGGGGGGAATGTAAATGCTAAAAAATGATTCTGCTTCTATTGGAGTTCTTAGAAACAAATTTAAGACCAAGAATTGAAAATTATTATAACCCTTGCATAGTCATATTATTTGAAATTTCATCTATTTTTGGTTGAAAAAACCTTTAATTGGCCAGATCAAAATCAAAGCAATCTAACTAAAGCACCAATTGCGGGCCTTTTTTAAAGGCACTGTAAAAAACTTGCAAAATATATCAAATGAGCCAAATTTGCAATAAGCCATTGGCTTTTCTGCAAGAAAATTTAAGATCAAACTATTAGGCAATCGGATAATATTGCATCTTTGCTATGTTTAATTCAAAATCAGTGAAAAAGTATCTCTGAAAAGGTTTCCATCAAAACAGCGAACTGATTTGAAAGATAAATTTAGAAATTTGCGATTCGCCGCGAAATTCACAGCATCAGGTTATAGTTGTTATAGTTGTGATGTTGACAAAATGCAAAAAAACCCAGAACTGTAATATTTAAAGAATGCAGTGTTCAGCAAAGCTTTGCTTGATATTGAAAATCTTCCATATGCAGAAGGATATCTCAATTAAGGTTATTATCTGCAACTTTAAAGAACTTTTACTGACAGTTTCATACGATACAAGATAAATTGTATGTAGATACTTTGAATCAGGCATAAAATGATTTCAGAACATGAATCAGTTTTTCTTATTTTAAAAATTAGTATCTTTGGAAATTTGTGGTCCTGCCCAGCAGGACAAACAGGACCTTTGGCTTCGCCACTGATTCCGCACTTTAGTACTCTTTAGTAATATGGTGTAACGACCTGCGCATCCCAAAGCGCGTGCCCTGAGCAGTCAGATCCTGATATGATTTTTCATGATCTAAACTGGAAACTAAAGTGATCGATTGATTGGTTGATTGGTTGACTGATTGTTGGAATGTAATGACTGATTGATTGATTGATTGTAGTTGTTAATTGGTTGGTAGTTAGTTGGGTGAAGTGGCTGATCGATCGGTTGCATGGTTGGTCGGTTGGTTGGTTGGTTGGTTGGTTGGTTGGTTAGTTGGTTGGTTGGTTGGTTGGTTGGTTGGTTGGTTGGTTGGTTGGTTGGTTGGTTGGTTGGTTGGTTGGTTGGTTGGTTGGTTGGTCAACAATTTTAAAGTTTTTTTCTACATGACGAAAATAGGGCACGACAATCTGATGCTTCAACAGGACGATATCTACAGGAACGCCTCTTGAAATGATGTACTAAAGTTGGTTAGAATTCATATCAAGGACAACTTAAAATTATGTTATTAATCAGAAATGATCAACTGAAACAGTATTAATATAATAAACAGTATTGAAACAGTATATTATAGTACTGAATATTATAATACCTGATCAAAACGCGGTCGTTCAAGGAAGCAACATAAGACAAAATGCGAAACCTACCTAACGTCAGTGTTTTTGAATCCAGCGCTATCATCATAGGTAACGACTGAGCGGAGAGAGAGTATAGTAGCTCCAGCGAACGTCAAGAATACCATCAAATAAACGGCCAAAAATATTGTCAGATGCTTTTTGAACAATATGGCCAATGTCTTTGAATACACCCCGACAAGTCTAGGTAACATAAAGATAAGATAGCAAACAAATGATATAGTCATAAGAAGCATTGAAAATTAGTTACAATGATCAAATATCGTAAAATACCGAATATAGGCCATGTGCTTATATTATTTCAAAGCCTATTTGTGGGGGGTTTATAACCGGGGGGCTTATATCCGGGAGAATTTTTGCGTCGAAGAAAGGAATTAAGTACATAATCTTGACCGTTTTTCTCTATCAGATTATCAGATCAAAAAATTACATGGGCTTATATTGGAGGAGGGGGGGGGGTTGCTAATAGCCGGTAGGAAATTTGTGTTGTCAATTTGATGGGCTTATAACCGGGGGGGGCTTATAACCGGGAAGGACTATAAACGGAACTATACGGTATTCGCTGGGAAAGTTGCAGATTACCTGCTGTTCAAACCCTTGATTACCCTGGGTACCAGAACCAAAATATTTCGCGAAAAAACTTAAAGAACGTAACTATTCTTAGCACATTTAAATGGAAAAGCGATATTTGTGACGTTTCTCGTGTTTACTATATATACATATACAAATCATCTGAGTGGGATGGGCTTAACGTAAGAAATCTTCGATATACTGTGCACACCATTACCAGGATTTGATATAAGACACAAAAGTAGATTGATGATTTTTTCACCTGGCACCTAAATCATGGTGTGCACAGCAAACAAAATCCGGTTTTAAATTTTGCGATACTGCTTAGCTAAACATTTCTGTTAGAAAAATACAATGTACAGGAGAATCCTTACGTTAAGCCCATCCCCAACAGATGATCCGGTATGTCTATATAGTAAACACGAAAAATAGCAAAAATATTCACCTTCCCATTTAAATGTGCTAAGAATGGTTGTACTGTTGAATATTCTTCAAGCTTTTTCAGCTGCAGCTAGATTTTGGTATCAACAGGAGAGAAACAGGTTGAGAAATCAATGAACATTGTGGGAAAATCTTGAAAACTTTCTCTAAATGCAGTATAAAAAAAATAATTGGCAAATGTAATTGAAAATCGTGGGAATTGTGACATTTCACAACAACTGAACGTGATAAACACAATTAGCTAGTTCTAAAGCAAGAGACTAAACGCAGGCTACTTGAGATCGTTGCAGGTAACCATCAGTGTATCATGGTTTGCAAGGCTATCTTCTTATAGCATACCTTTAAATAACAGACAAAAAGAATTTGTCCCAAAATGTATGGTCACAGCCTTGCATAAGCAATTTCTAGACAACGGACATCTCGATAAGTAGGACAACGCAGGGCCGCCGAGAGGTTTCGAAGGCCCTGAACAAAACCGAAAAATAAGACGTATCTTACAAAATTTGTGCAACCACGCCCTTAAGATGGGCCTAAAATATATTTCAGTGTGCTTCTAGCAGTTAATTCTTGCAATCGTTTGAAAAATCTTACTATTTCAGGCACCCAAAGTGGGGGGGGGGGGCTAAAACCGTATAAAAGAGACTCTACTGGTAGTTCAATGCTTAATATTTGGCATTTTTTGCAAAAAGGCCCTGCTCCGCGGTGCCTTTATTTTTAAGCATACTTCTGCTACGTGTGATTAATTCCGCTCTTAAAATGGAAATTATTACTTTATGTGGGCAGTTTGACCTTGAGGCCCTGGGGCAATTTGCCCTCTTCCCTCCTCTCTCGGCACCACTGGCCGTAGAGTTCTTACAGTATCACCAGTGGCGTAGCGTGACTTTTTCAACTGGGTATTCTCTATTAAACAAAAGGGTGGGGCAGGGTGTGGCTCGATGGGGCTTGATGAAAATAGGGGGATAGTAGGAAGATTAAAAGGACTAGCTATTGACATTTTATCTAATTTTCTTTTTGGTTCGGTTGGCAAGTACTGCACTGTCAGGGCATTACTATGATGAAAACGATACTTTGCTAAAGAACCCAACGCAAATATACTCTTCGAACTCATTCGTTGCATCAAATTACCACTAACCATTTCATCAAAAGTAATTCAAATCAAAACATATCATTGAAAGCCAGTAAAATTTTACTGGTCGAAATATGTCCCAATAGTTGTTGTTGAATCGTTTAACATTTGCACTGATGTAAAGAGGAAGTAACTGTAAACACCTTCTCTTGATACCTTAATACAAAAGGGCTTTCGAAAGTTTCACAATTATTCACATAGGGCATTACATAAGTTATAAATGATATTGTGGTATGCAGTATAGACTTTTTCTTCATGGCCTAATCGTGATATTTTCAATACAAGTAAATATTTGAAAGAATCGAAGGTAATGAGATGAGACTGCACAATAATGCAAATAAATGCGCTCGAATAATGCAAACAAAATAGGCCAACAAGATAACTGAATACACCAGGCAACTATAAGGATATTATCCAGGCCTATCTGCATTTACTTTAATTCTATCACATAATACAAACAGAAACATCCCTGATTTGCAAGCAATAACAAATTGTCATTTCAAGAGGGAACAGATCTGAGTCAGTGTAGTATTATGTAGCAGCCTACCTTTCCTTTCCACTTTACTGTTGGTAGATTAAGTTTAGTGGTCAAATGAGAGAATGGTTATGAAACAGTAATACGGACATTGCAATAGTTTTTTAATTAAGTCATGTTTACTGTTTTCGATGCAGCTCCATCACTCCAACCGCTCCGACGTTCATTAACTGTTTATATCGATCTCATAACGAGACTATTTTGAACCAACTTTGAGGCTGTACGCTGCATATTTCTCAGCGTACAGAACCATTAACGGCAAATATTATTCATGGAAAGGAGCATTTTGATTGGTTAAAGTACGGGCTAGGGTATTCACTGCGTATTCATGACCGATCTCCATACAACATGAAGTAGCTCAATCTTCAAAATTAGCTTCAAAGATCTCCCAGCTTCTCTATGCTTCGCAGCGTTATTGTTTCCATGAATTTCGTGATATTTTGTACTTGTACAAAATGTAGAATATCGGAGGTAACGAATTCAAACAGAATCAATAGCCGCAAAACATTTTTTACTTATTACAATTATACGTCGTATTAATATTGTTTCTGAGAAATCTCAGGGTATTCACTGAATACCTTGAATACCCGGACGCTACGCCACTGAGTATCACAAATGCAAACTAAAAAATGTAAAATAAGAGGTGATCCCCGCAGCATTTTGCGATCTAGCGCCTTGGCCAGTAACTAAAAACCACCTACAAAATTAGATTCAAACAAATTTTAAAAAAGACTGAATGAAAACTTACTCCCATGCAGGAAAATATTTATAAATTCTGAGGAAGTTTAAGATGTATGCAAGGGACGCGATTATCCATTGGCCATCAACACGTGCATATCGCAATGGAATGATCAGCAAAACACCAAGTATTCCGAGAAAGTCAACCCAGTTGAAGAAACTGCAAATATATAGCTTAAAGCCTTCCCTGCAAAGAAAAGTGTAAACATTAATAAGAGTCAAAAAGCGGCAAAAAAGAGCAAAGTCATGTTTTGTTTGAGAGACCGATTATTGTGGATTTATTATTGGACGTAGCAATTCTGTACAGTACAATCGTTTTTGTAAGAACCGCATCATTATTAACGCGGTTCGATCTTCTTATCTGAGGCATGGGTGTTGTTGATATCGTTCTTATTTCAAAATCTACAACTAAAAACTATATACTGTTTCTAAGATAGATTTGCTTATAAAACCTCTGTTTTGTTAACACGAGAGAAAAATTTCAGTATGACATTGCAATTAAAAATTTTCCACTCAAAAGTTAGTGGGAATGTTCTTATATTGTTCTCGTTTTCTGGAAAATCAAGCCTCGATGTTTCTACAAAGCGCGTTCTCATAAAGAATAGTGTATATCTTATCAAAACGTATTTCGTTCGACGTTTTGGAACTTAATCTTCTTCCATTTGCTTGAGCGCACTCTGCCAGTGAATAAAAATAATTACTATACAATGGGTCTAAAAGGATCAAAAAGTTCCAGCCCTTTTTAATTCCTTGCGGTAATTATGAGAACAGATACATTCAATACATTAAAAAAGATGGTAAGAAAAGATCTTTACCATACCTTATCTGAGTATAAAACGTCAGAACATAGATAGAAAACTCTATGCTAGGAAATATACATCCAGTTATGCTTCGAAATAGGCCAATCAGAAAAACGAGCTGATGACTGTTGAAGTTGCTCAATCACTGCCGCTTGCCTAATGCTCTGACTTTTATACTCTGAAGAGTGTCAGATTTTGCTTTTTCAAAGCCATTTTCATACCTTTTCCCCTCGTCCTTTTGTGGTTAGAAATAATTTTTATTTGTCAGGATGAAATAAATCTAAATCTAGGGATATTAAGCTTGAAGCAAGTGAGTATTTTGAATAAATTACACAAGTATATGTTTAAAAAAAATCCTGACAGCAAAGCATGCAAAGTTTACCGATCATACAGTTGCAATCAAAGATCTTAGAAATCAAATCAAAGAAGGATTTATCAGTTTGCCAGTGTGGGATCGTTGTTACTATAAACAATTTTTTTTGCGGTACAGAGCTTGGAAATAGCTTTGAAAAAATTTAAACATTTCACAACATACTACTTAAAGTTTTTCGTCTGACACTCCTCAGGGTATAAACCGTCAGAATAAGGGTCCGATAGAACACTATTGAAAATATATACCCAGTTTTGAATCGAAATAGGCCAATCAGAAAACGCAATCACATGACCGGCAAAGTTGTCCAATCAGTGATGCGTACCTATAAAAAATTATCACTGAAGTCCAAGAGAGAAAACGAACTACTTCTGTCGGCCTTTTCGCTTGTATATAAATGGATTCCAAAACTGCTAGATGAAAAGACGATTTTCGTTAAACCATAAACTAATTATCTTGACGGTTTCCTTTAAAGGAGAAAGGAATTTTGAGATTTTTTCTAGAAAACCGATAATTCTTTACTTTGCAACTGAACCAAAAATTAAAGTCACTCTTCTACCAAATTTTTTCTAAGAATTCCACGCAAGTACCAAACGTTTTTTTTACGATTCCAAGCTGGTTAACAAAAGGTATCTCTGCTAATTACATTGTCAATTATTTTACCATAACCTTCAAAATTAAGTTACATTGTTTGATACTGAAGTAGCACACATGCAAAATACAAAAAAGGCACCATAGAGCTTAAGAGTAACAATTATTAAGCTATAAATAGAGTAACAAGAAAACTTTGAAGCAAATGAAACTTACTTTTTTAATTGGTCGACTTCAACCACGAAATAGACCAATGTGCAAATGATAGTCAAACATTCACAAAACGCTCTGAATTTGTCGGTGCCATTATGATACTGCGTTGGATGTTTGGACGTTGCAGCAAGCATCAGTGACGTAGCCAAGATGACCAGGTATGCAAAAAAGCATCCGAAGTGGAACCTATGCACAAACAAACAGTATGATATAAAAATGATTAACATATACGTTAGCCGCTGGCCGATTCGCGATGATTCCATATTCAAAAAATTTTCAACGCATGAAATGGATAAAAGTCTCTCAAAATTTCCGAATGATTAAATTACTTTACACCGGTCTGTTAAATATTGATCGGTGTTATAGAGACAGAGCCTAGGACCGTGGAGCATATTACAGATTGAGGGGACTAAAACATTTTGGTCATGCTTAAAACCAAGAACAAGGCAATTTTTTGTATGGTTTTCTAGTGAAAGACGCTGCTGATATTTTATCTAAGCCATTAGCAGCTATTTTCAATTCCTCTCTTGAAAGCGGTGTTTTTCCGAACATATGGAAAGTAGCCAGGGTAACATCAGTCTTTAAGACCGGATCGAAAAGTGATTTGAACAACTACCAGCCAATATTCATACTCTTGGTATTCTCCAAGCTGATCGAGAAGATCGCACATGATCAGGTCTCCACCTTTCTGAAGGAAAAAAGCATGCTCTCCAAATGTCAGCATGCATTTCGAAAGCTGCACAAAACGTTGACCTCACTACTCAATGTTACTGACTCGTGGTTCTCAAATGCCGATAAACGAAAAATAAATATTAGCATCTTCCTTGATCTGAAGAAAGCGTTTGACACTGTGGATCACAAAATTCTGCTCTAAGTTCTAAGTTATCAAAGTATGGAACAGGGGGAGCCCCTCATCAGTGGTTTACATCATACCTAACTGATAGGAGACAATACTGCCAAATCAATGGGTCCAGTTCACAACAAAAAAAGGTTCAATATGGTATTCCCCAGGGTTCGTGCCTTGGGCCCCTCCTTTTCATTCTATACGTAAATGATTTTGAGCGATGCTTAGAGAAAAACTCAACAAAAATGTATGCAGACGACATTTGCATGGAGGGTAAGAACATTGCAGAATGGATGCGGCGAAATAAGCTTAGTCTGAACACCAATAAAACTGAATATATTGGCCATTGGTCATAAAAGACGAATTAACCATATCCAGGGGGAAATAAACGTGGAAACAAATGGAGAAAAAATCCGACGAGCCCATGAAGTAAAATATCTAGGAGTCACAAAATATCTAGGAAACTTAAAAACATACTCCCACAGTCGAAACTGGACCAAGTTTACAGGGCACTTTTCGAGAGCCATCTAAGATACGGTGATGAATTAGAACATCTTCAGCGTCTTCAAGACAGGGCTCAGACATTAATTGAAAGTGCTCATTTAAAGGACAGGTGGATTTGTAAATGGCCTTCAGTTTCGAACCTGATTAAATGACGTACAAAATGATGAATGGTCTTTGCCCTGACAGCCTTAAAGGTAAATTTATCACTAGATCAGAGATATCCAGGTATTCGACAAGGAATCAGCTTGATATTGATATCCCAAAGCAAAATTTGGATTTCTCAAAGGGAAGTTTCTTTCATTCTGGGGCCAAAACATGGAATGAGATTCCAAGAAACATCAGGATGAGCCCCACAATTTCCCTCTTTAAAAGAAACTTGAAAGGATTTCTACAAAGTTAGTAAATTCCCAAAGCAAAACACGATCCCTAGGTAGAACAGCAATATATATTAATAAATTAATTTGTAGTAGAAGTAGTTTATTTATATTATTGCTGATAAGGAATTCGTGTATAAAGATTTTTAAAATGAATAAAAAATGAAAAATATTTTTCAAATTATTGGGGGGGGCTAAATCCCCCCAGCACCCCCTTCCGCGGGCCCTGGACGAGTTATACGCGCTCTGATATGTAGAACAGGACGTTATAAGCACCAGATAAAACGTTCTACTTTCTACTCTTAGTTGCGACTTCGAGTTTTACAACCCACTATTGAAACTCGGAGCGGCATTGTAGAACCTCGTTTATCCTGCTTTTTACACCAAAAGTATGCCCTGAAATATTCAATCTATTGCATATTAAACCAATCGCATATGACTCTCGCAACAATAATTTGCAAGCTTTAAAGGACATTTTAAAGTTTTGGGTAATTAAAAAACCTTTCCAGACAAAAAATGAATCCCATTCGAGTACTGGGACAGGGACTGAATAAGATACCAATAAATTAATAAAATAATGCAACAATTTGGAAATCTTTAACGCATTGATTCTTGAGAAAGGAAAGGGCACTCTTAAATAAGTCGAGACGTGACTTTCGTGCTTCAGATCTATTAGTGGAACTGAGACTGATCACATGATGCTACCTCGTACTGATTTTAAAAATAGGTTTTGTTTTGTCAACAGTGGTTTATCAAATCAAATTACTCGACCCAAGAAATAAAGATAAAAATTTGGAAATGTTATTGAACATTGAAGTTTATAGCCAACGATAAGCAGTTAAAGTTTATTAACAGAAATTAGTAGAGATATTACCAGATATAATATTTTGCATACAGGTCCCATTTAATTCTTGACAGCATTTTGACAGTTGGATGGTTAACAGCTTTCTACAAATGTAAAGACAAAGTAGACTTATAGTTCATTGAAATAATCAAATGTCATACAGTGCAAACCTTTTGAGAATAAACTTAAGAGGCAAGTATCGAACGTTGTGGCTAGTTTTTTGGAGCTTTTGGCTACCATGCTGGAAGCTATATTTTTGGGATGACAGCAAGGGTTAAACTTTAAAAATCCACAGGTAAAAAATTTAAAGAAAAACTGATATATTTGCACAAACCTTTTCGAAGCCGTAGCTGCCATTGTTCTTTGGGAGCGGGCTAGTGCCCCAAAAATATTATAAAATTCTTGTTTTCATTTTGTTTTTGTTTCCATGAACAATACATTTTGTTTCTATTGTTCTCAAACAATGGTACCTCCATACATTTCTTATCTTGATACGCTACTCCTTTTCATTTCAAGCATTGAGGCCTAATTCCAAGAGTGTGGGGGTACTGAGTAGGAAGTGATGAGGGTGTGCAGAAAACCTTCTAGCAAAAGTGACCGGAACATGCTCTTTCTAAGAAAACTCTTAATAAAATAGAAACGGGTCAAGATTGGCAGTGCCCCTGGTCAATATTTAGCAATAGTTGATTGCCGTGATGCCCGTACTGGGCATGGCATAAAACCGATGTAACAAAAAGCAGCAAAAGTCGCAAACTGGCACCTTGTGGGACATCAAAATTATACGACCCCATAGGCGAGAAGACCCATAAATAAGATACAAGGATTATTGCTAGTAGGGCAAAAAAGCGTTGTAATAAGGTGCTAAAGAAACCCAACATGGGTAAAAGTATAAAATTTTAACTAATCAAGCAAACCTTGTGATGACTATTGCAAAGGATTTGTAAGCATGACATTGATGCATGATCAAAGTCGACATTTTCTTTGTACATATCCTTCTCCATGACGGCATTACTAGGACTTGCATCAGCTTTCTTGACCTTTCGTTTTGGAGGTCTGCCTTGCTGGTCACCGTCAAGTATTTGAAAATGGAAGTGGTACCGCACTGGGTCGTCACTGATGACGTGGAGATTTTCCACCTCGCTGTCGTCGTCTTCTGCACCTGGGTTTAGCGGCCAATGCCTGTTGACGGTGCTGTTAAGGACCTCGACAACAGTTCGCTGACAAAAATGTAATACAGAGATTCCTTATGAGAAACGATCAACGAATCTATCTATAGATTTACAGATTTCATTCTATTACAATGCCACAGATTTCATTCTATCACTTATCTGATGAGCTGTTTGTTCCCAAACATCTTGTCTTGTTAAACTTTGGCCTGGTTAAGCACACTTTTTAAGACTAGCACCCCCCGTGGAAACGTTTTTGTTCATAATTTTCTTATATCGACCATTGTCTTATTGGATTTGACAGAATCATCAAATTAAGATCAAATATCTATGAGATTCTGAATAATCTTGTTTCTTGCAGCTTGCGCATTATTTATAGTTGAACGACATGCGCTGCAGCTGGACTGTCAGCCGATTTTGTTTAACGTAGCAAGCAGTTTCAAAGCTGTGATTGTACGTAGCATAAGTTTAAAGGCAATCTGTCTCGTTGTGGATTGGTTAACGAGAACAATAGCTGGAACAATAGCCTAAACACGATTCCAGCGCTCCGCCATCTTTTTTACAATGCGATAAATTAAAGTGGGACTGGAAACAATAGAAAATCGCTTTG
Source organism: Rhopilema esculentum (assembly GCF_013076305.1). The sequence continues at coordinate 4,833,620 of NW_027019328.1, forward strand.
TTCTTATAATCAATCAACGTCGTGACAGATTGCCTTTAAGGTAACAGTTGATCAAATCATAATCATAGATCAATGGGAAATCATAAATCAAAGACAAATCAATGCCTTTCTATACAATAACAAGATTTAGAGCAGAACAGGGAAGCTGGGGGAAAACCCATTTGTCACGCTAATTGAAATTAAATGTATTTCTTCTAATATTTACAACATTTATAACTCAATACGATAAATACGTCCAAAAACAGAGCTCTTACAAACGGAAAAGGCGTTACCCGACCCAATAATTATTTTCTATTTTATAAACATTCGAAGACCAAAGAGTAAAAGATAAAATATAACTTTAAGCTTATACCCTTGGCTATGGTAATGTTATAGTGGGCAATGATATGACTCCAAAAGGAAGAACAGTAATGATACGCTAAACATGTTAGGATTTTTCTACATAAGGACAAAAGGAGCAAAAGAAGAAAAAGAAAGTGAAAAGAAAAGAAATAGAAGAAAGAGCATATGAAGAAAAAGAATAAGATGGATAGGTAGAAGGAGAAAAAGAAGGAGAAAAAGAAGGAGAAAAAGAAGTAGAAGAAGAAGAAGAAGAAGAAGAAGAAGTAGAGGAAGAAAAGAAGAAGAAAAAGAAGAAAAAGAAGAAGAAGAAGAAAAAGAAGAAGAAGAAGAAAAAGAAGAAGAAAAAGAAGAAGAAGAAGAAGAAGAAGAAGAAGAAGAAAAAGAAGAAGTAGAAGTAGGAGAAGAAGAAGAAAACAGAAGACACGAAAGAGAAGAAGATGAACGAAAAGAAGAAAAAGAACAAGGAGAAGTAGAAGAAAAAGAACGAGAAGAAGAAAGTCACAAATATTTTCATCCATTGAATCACGTCCTTTGCACTATACTTGATGCTGAGAAGAAACTTTAGCTAGACAATCGAGTCTGGCCTATACTTGATCGCATGCGTTTCAAAACCATAATCTCTATGTTCAAAACACAGAATTAGACATGATAGTATTTTCAACTTGCTTACTTGCTTACTTGCTTACTTGCTTATGATCTGATACAAAGTTTTTTCGATAGATTTTTTAAAAATTTCTGGTTCAGTAAGTGGAATTGACCAAGCCACAATGGAAGAAACAGCCAACCATTTTATTTATGCTCGATTCCTTACTAACACATAATGTTTTCTGGCGAATTGCTTTGCAAAAATGCAAATCTGCATGTTTAGGTTACCATAGAGAACATTCAAGTTCAACCTGAGTGTTCACACTAATGTATTCAAATGTTTTTGTCGTCCTAATCTTTTTTGAAGCTGATGATATTAATAGAAAGTTGATTCGTATTGAAAAAAGGCTTTCCACAATACTATGTTCCATATAGGAAGCTAAGATGAATTATTATATATCTGATATATTATAGAAGAGAAAAGGTTTTACTTCATTTTTCAAGTTCATAACCTACCCACATTTTCAAGAGATTGATTTTTGCAAGAACCTTTTTTGGTGGAATTTTTTGCAAATTTTGTAGGTATTAATTTTTGCGATTTTAATGGAAATTTATAAAAAACTCCCATTTTAAATAATCTTAGGTTGGAGCATATGTTTACCCCCACACGGCATGATTGCAATGAGTCCCCATCAAGTACTCGGCCGTTGACTGAAAATACCAAAAGAAAATTAAGCCTCAGAATTGAAGACCAGTAAGAATCTGGGCCGGGAGCTTAGGCCCCATAGGCAATCTGCTATTGGACAAGAACTGAATAAAAGAGGAGAGCAAGAAAAAGTACGAGAGAGAGAAGAAAAAACATTTAGAAATTCATATGATGTTTCAAAAGTTGTTGTTGGATAAGGGGAGAACTATTTACTACTTTCAATAACTGGCAAAGATTAGTTTTTGCTGGTAACTGCAGGTTAAAAATGTGTGACATGCATATTCTGACATTTCATCCATGCAATACATGCACAAGCTCATGCAGCTTAAAATCTCATCTACGCAAAAGTATTCATAGTAAAGCTAGTGAGTACCTTCATGCTTGGGTCCTTAATGATATCTGCAAACTTAATCTTAGCACGAACAGGACCTTGATGCTCAAAAATTGACCTTACTCTTAAAGAGAAAACAAAGAAAATTGATACTATATAAAAATACCATATAAACACCAAAGTGGCAAAAAATAATTAGAATTCTTATTCTCTTGCATATCCTAAAAGTGAGTCTTTATCAAGCCCAGCACTGTGATAGTGGAAATTACTTGTTTCCATCTCTAACTGCAAAAATCATATTTCTACTATTGCATACCAATTTTACAACTAAGAGCTCCTTTTCCTATCTGACTATTTGCAAATATAGATATTTGAAACCAGAATCTTTCACAGGGAAATGATGCATAAAGGAGGATAAAAACTGGCATAGGCGCAAGTGAGACATATGGATTGGCCTGCGGAGACATACAGCCCCCCCCCCCTAATCAGGCAAAATTTATCACACTTCAAGCTAATTCAGGCAGTTCTTTCTTTCTTAATTGAGCATAAATTTTTGGCAAGATCTGTACTAAGCCAACTAAATGTGCAGCATCTATTGGGTTTAGTACACTTAACTATAGTGCAGTCGCTTAGCAGTTGAATTGGGCATTTTATACATATTTTATACAAGCATGACATTTCATACAAGTACACAATATGATATGCTGAATAAGATGAGATGCCGACCCCACTTCAAAAACGCCCCTAAATGCTGTTTTTAGACTGGGGTACCTGTACCCAAACCTTCTTTGGGTCTTCCTCCATAAACTATACAAGTTATAAACCTGAAACTTAGTTTTTTGGCGTAACTTGACATGCTGAATAAGATGAGATGCAGAACCAATTTCTAAAACACCCCCAAAACTATTTCTAGACTGCGGTACCCTTTTCCACCCTGCTTGGTCTTTCTCCTTGTCTTTAAAACTATGCAAGTTATCAACCCAAAACTTTGCTTTCTGGCATAATTTTACATGCTAAATAAGATTTGTCGCAGAACCCATTTAAAAAGCTTTCCTTAAAGCTATTTTTAGACTGGGGTACCTTTATCCAGTCCCCTTCTTGGTCTTCCCCCATATCTTTTAGATTACGCAAGTTATAAACGCAAAACTTAGTTTTCTGGAGAAACTTGACATGATGAATACGATGAGATGTAGACCCCGCTTCAATAACGCTCCAAAGCTATTTCTAGTCAGGGGTACTTATACCCAGTCCTCCTTTGGGTGTTTTTGCATATCTTTTAAACTATGCAACTTATAACCCCAAAACATAGTTTTCTGGAGAAACTTGACATGATAAATACGATGAGATGTAGACCCCACTTCAATAACGCTCCAAAGCTATTTCTAGTCAGGGGTACTTATACCCAGTCCTCCTTTGGGTGTTTTTGCATATCTTTTAAACTATGCAACATATAACCCCGAAACTTGGTTTTCTGGAGGAAATTGACAGGCTAAATGAGAAGGAAAGCTTGAAAGATCGCCGTCCATAAATAACCCTGCTTTGCCTGAGAAATTTTGATACAATTCTGAAACTTTATTGTCTAAGCTCCTACGTAGCAAATTGTCGCTGGTGAGCTCAGAAACAAATGTCTAATCTTGCCCTCTTTGAAATGCTGAGCAAACCTAGGTAACTCTAAAGCAATGACACTTCTTCATTGGGAACTGCATCAGTAGCAGTGGCTTAACAGAACAGTTCGGGAACCTTAGGAATACTTTGTTCGGGGGCCCTTGAACAATGATATTGTTTCCAAAGCCAGACAAAAATAAAGAAAACAGCAAAAGAAATAATTTATGCGATAAAAAGATTGAAAGATCAATAAGGAACAAGACAATCTTAGGTAGTGGAAATACCAAAGAGGTTAATTATCAGGCAGATGCTCAAAGTCATTCATTCTGGCAAAAGTGTCGCTTAGCCAAAGAATATACCGATCACAAATTTCAGCGTGGAGATTTTAATTCAATGAGTTGACCTTGAATTTAATTGTTCAAAATATTTTATATTTAGAGGCCAAACAGAAAAATAGGGATAAAGGAGGTATATGAGGACAAAAAGGGGAGATTTTTCCGATGGGAAAGGAAAAGGGGTCAGGGAAGAACTTTGCTACCACACCGTCCAGATTGGCTTCATAGAACGTCACATTATATTTTGCACCGCTAAACTTCCGACATTTTGCAGTACTTCCCTGCTTCGGTTCTCTTTTTATTTAACAAGTATTTTTCACGTGGAATATCTTGTCATGGTCGCATATTCTAAGTGACAAACAGAGAGAAAAGAATAATTTTGTGTTATGCGCTAAGGGTGAAAGTTTGTTTACCATACTTTGAATGCTTTCATCAGGATTGGCCCAATGAAAAAACTATTTAACTTGAATTGGAAAGTGCTGCTTAATTTTTATTCTAAACTCTTGGAGGCTCTAGCATTACATTTTCTTTTTGAAGACATGTTATCCAAATAATATATTAAAAACTGTGAAGATTGAAATGGGCGTTTGACACCCTAAGACAGTAAACTTGAAAAAATAGTGGATTGGTTTAAAAGGAAACCACTCTTTCCAAAGTCTTTGCAAACTCAGTGTATTTATGTAACATGTTACCTGGATAATTTTTGTTTCTCAAATCACTTTTCATTTTAACTAATGCAAACAAACCTTTATCACGAAAACCTTGACAGAGCCCCTCCTAGGGGACCCTTAGGAGTTGCTCAAACCCAAATCTGTGTCGGTTACGCCACTGACCAGTAGCACTTGATAGAGCAACGAAAGATAAAAATTACTTGAGAAAAGTCTTCCAAACAGATTTTGCCTATTCCACAAAATTAATGAAGAACAAGTAAACGCTGTGTCGCAGCAAGTAAACGCGTACCAAAATAAGAAGCCAAAGAGTTTTTTAGTGTAATTGCGTAATCGTGGATGGGTAGCCATTTTTTTGTCTTTTTCTGTCCCAAACTCGACCCAAAGCTGTACTCAACTGAGCTGACGAAACAATGCAATCGCTTTTTTGATAACATCATTGTCGACCGTTTTCATAGCCACTCTTCCATGTCCTGAACTGGAAAAACTCTTCACATGGAAAAACATTTTAGTATCAGCTTCTTCGTGGTTACAAAGCTTTTGGGTGCATCTTATCTTACACAGCATGTCAAATCACGCCAGAAACCGTAGCTCCGGGTTTATAACTTGCATAGTTTTAAAGATAAGGAGGAAGACCAAGATGGGTGGATAAGGGTACCCCAGTCTAGAAATAGCTTTTGGGGGCGTGTTTGAACTTGTGTGTGCATCTCATCTTATCAAGCATGTCAAATTACGCCAGAAAACAAATTGTTTGGGTTAATACCTTGAATAGTTTAAAAGGTATGGAGGAAGACCCAAAAGAAGACTTAAAATAGCTTTCTGGGGCGCTTTTAAAATGGGGTAAGCATCTCATCTTATTCAGCATGTCTAAGGACGCCAGAAAACAAATTTTGGTTTATAATTTGCATAGTTCAAAAGATATGGAGGAAGACCCAAAAGAGGACTGGGAACAGGTACCCCAGTCTTAAATTAGCTTTTGGGGGCGCTTTATTTTTGGTTTATAATTTCCATAGTTAGAAAGATATGGAGGAAGATCAAAAAGGGGTCTAAAAATAGCTTTTGGGGGCTTTTGAAATGGGTTCTGTATCTCATTTTATTCATCATGCGAAATTATGCCAGAAATCAAATTTTGGTTTATAATTTACATAGTTCAGAAGATATGGAGGAAGACCCAAAAGGGGACTGGGTACAGGTACCCCAGTCTAAAAATAGCTTTTAGGGGTGCTTTTGAAGTGGCAGTATGCATCTCATCTTATTCAGCATTTCATGCTTGCACCATAAACTGCACAAGTCATCCTATTTTTGAGGTTAAGTGGCTGCACTACTATGATTTACAGAATGAGAGAACTGGACTTACATGACTTTCTTTGACATTCTGATCATCAGTGATGCCAATTTATCATATCTGCTCTCCAAAGCCAATTCTAAAGCTTTTGATTCATTTAATACTTTTCTGTCATTGTCGACAATACATCTACAAAGCAAGGCCACATCTACATAAATACATTTTCAAATTAAAATGCTATTTTACATGCATCAAAAAGAAAAACATATAAAAACAATTTGAGAGTTGAATCATTTGAAAAAGCATCTTTTTCATAACAATTGGTATGACCAATGAATGCAAAAATTGCACTAAATTTTGGCACAAATTTTGAACAAAATTGCAGAGGAGCTAGTCAATATTTTGGTAAATCCTTATCTCTTTTAGCAAATTTTCAAACATGTTGGCAAATGGAAGACCCACTCTATGAGCAAATGGATCTTGAGCACAATAGCTTGTGGCAGCCTTGAAGCAGATATTCTAAAATTACAACAAGCTAACTGTAGCAAATATAAAAAGAAAAGCAAATCTTATAAACTAACTTTGCTATGACAAAAAAATCTCTTCTGAAGCTTGGAAAGGCTGGTCCATGGTTTTTGCTCTGTTTCTTTTTGTTATCATTTGGTTTGTAGAAATCTGTTGCACACAATTCAAGAAGTGTTATATTGACATTCCTTGAATTAATGGAAACAGCAAACTCTTCAGTACTGTATTTGAAGAAAGCTCTTTGGCGTGCATCGACAAGCTGTTTATTGGCAGCTCTAGTTTTGGAATAATCTTCATCAATTATTATTACTGCCAGCTTTGAAATCTAGGGTAGAATGATAAACATTGTAAGAAAGCTTTTCCACTGGTAAGATAAACTTTAAGGTGGAAATATAATATACACCTCCAGTGCATGAAAAAGAATTTTTACATTTACAAATTGTATTTAGCTTTTTGTCTTATTTGTTAAACAGCTAAGAAGATAGCCTTCTAAAATATGACAACTTCTTCCTACAAAATATGGTGGATGTAGACAGCAAATTGGCTGCAGTTTATGAATCTTTTGGCACAAAAAATACCATATTCAGAGAATGTTCATCAATGCTGTGAAGATAACCTAAAAACACTGACTGATGTTAAGTCTATCATTTAGGACCTGTTCTGACAGCATGGTAATTTTTTGGCTATCATACAGCCAAAAAAGTGTGTAACAATAAAGAAACACAATCCGAAATAAATTCACCAACAGTTAGATTTGGGGATTAACTGAATCAAATATAGGATAACTGAAGGCTGTTTGCAACTGCCAATTCATTCATAGAGCATCGAAATCTGTGTTTAAAATCTGTCTGAAAAGCTTACTTTGACTTACATCATGCTTTTTCAATATTTGTAAAGATTTAAATCAGAGGCATGTAAAATATCCAGATTTCTGTGGAAGCCATGTAGATGCTATGGATGCTGTATATCAGTGCCGTCGGAACGAAATTCATATTGGGAGGGGGCTGTCAATTGTATTTCTTCTCATTCAGTACACTGCTATAAAGGAAACATACTACAATTCGACAATTATTAGGGGGCTCCAGTCCCCCTCCCTCCAGTGCCCTGGCTCCGACGGTTCTGTGTATATGAAAACTCTGATAAATAGTCATTACCTGTTTTTCAAATCCACGTATTCTGTCGAGATCCTCTTCCCATAATTCATATTCAGCATACCAGTCAGTCATCATTTTCACAACAGGATCTTGAGATTTCCTTTCAAAATAAATGCAAATATTTTTTGCCCTCACTAGATCAATGGCTTCTTTGAATTCCATTACCTTTCCACTTTTCTCAGATTCTTCTTGCATTGCCTGCACCTATTTCATTGAAAAAAATTCTTCTCAAGAACTTGATACTGCTGAGATTGGCAAGATGCTAAAATGTTGCTAGTTTGATTCTGTGATTAGTACAAAACAGGACAAGTCACAAAATCTTAACACTAAAAACAATGGGAAACTTCTGCCAGCAACTATCAAATGACTCTTAAGTAATGAAAGGTGTATCATGTGCACAGTTTTTGAGTTACGTCACCTAAAATGTAAGGTTTGTCAGCCCCATTTACCCCTGTCACCAGCTTTCAGAACCCCCTGTATTATATTGCTTAAGACAACACTTTTCAACCAACGCCCCTACTTCGAACTTCTCTAACCAATAGCAATAGCCCATGAGCTGGCAGGTTGGATTAATTCATCTCATGTTTACATTCAAATTCCTCCCACCTACTAGCTTATGGCTTCTTTTTTATCCCATCTTCCAGCTATACCAGGTATCACAATACATGATCTTTATGTACAAAGAATGAGTACATATAGGAGTGTTGGGGGATCCTGTAAGTAAGTAAGTAAGTAAGCAAGTAATAAGTAAGTAAGTAAGTAAGTAAGTAAGTAAGTAAGTAAGTAAGTAAGTAAGTAAGTAAGTAAGTAAGTAAGTAAGTAAGTAAGTAAGTAAGTAAGTGAGTAGGTAAGTAAGTAAGTAAGTAAGTAAGTAAGCAAGTAAGTAAGCAAGTAAGAAAGTAAGCAAGTAAGTAGGTTAGTAAGTAAGCAAGTAAGTAAGTAGGTTAGTAAGTAACCAACAGAATGACACAGTTTTGGTAACAGAACGCTACGAAAAGAATTCCCATTTTCCTCTGAATAGAGTCCAGCTTTCTATTGCTTGCGGCTACGAAATGATGTCGATGCCGTTATCAGCAAGTTAATTTTGTAAATATTCATTATTGCCTTGCCAAAAGAGAAGTTGGCACAGTTCCAAAGGAAGCTACAGCACCAACTATTCAGCAGTTGTGCACTCGTACAATGGAAGAAATGGCTATTGTGGGAATTAAGATTTTCTATTTGATAAAATTGTCAATTATTAACAAAGCTGTTTGATACTGCTGACAATCTCTAAGCAAATAGCTGTTTTGTCAATGGAACAGTGCCTAGTTGGATGTATATTTTCATTTAGGAGTGTGATAGTATGTGTATTGACAAGGATTTCATCCCACCTTACAGACAGATTCAAACTGCCCAAGTGTATTATATGATGCCAAATTTGGAAGCCAACAGACCATGAACAAGAACTGGTTCATCTTCCCAACAATTACAGATAAATTTTTCTGCCCAATTTCTTCAATCTAACTGAACATAAGAACATACTACCTCTGAAAAAATGGGGCTTCTTACAAATGGTTACAAACAACAACTCTCTCTTGATTTGTTCATGCAACTTCAATCTTGCTCAATATTATTTTTCAATGGATTTATAAAAAAGGACAATAGGAATCAACTTGTGTATTCTATATTTGAGATGCAAAATGTGTTAAAGTGAATGGTGTTGCTACATCTCAACTAATTATCACCAATCTGCCCCAAATGAGCTTAAAATGTAGGACAGTTGCTCAAAAACTCCTGATGAGAATGACTTTGGGCATTGGAAATGGCCTTTATTGTCAATGATTTCTCAAAAAGGCATCTTCATTTAACTATTTCCACTTAGCACATTCAATGACATCATGGCTGGGGGCAGGGGGGCACACCCTCTATCATCGACTATTTGGCAATTTGTTTAGAGTTGTGTATCTGTTCGGCAAAAGAATATTTGTAGTTCATAGAAAGCAATAAAATTCATAAAAACTAATCAGTATAAGAGGTAAAATGTAAACAGAAAAAGTTTTCTGAAGGCTGTAAATCATTATTTATATTACAGTCTGCCTATTCAAATCTGTACATTTCTACAGGAAACGGCAAGCTGCCAGTTGGTATTACTAGATGTGGCTCCTGTTTGCGTTGTTTGGATTCTGAAGATATTAATTATCAGTTCTATTGCCAGTTTTACTGTTCATCACAGATACTGATAATGATGACTATGATTATCCAATGTTTGAATACAGATGCTGGCTTTTCTCTGACTGTTTTATATTGAAATCAGTAAAAGTTATGCTGTAAAAGATACATATTGTTTGCCATGTCTTTCTGCATTTAAAAAAATTGTGCATGTGCTTGATGATGTCATAATTCTAATTTAAACCTGTTGTAGGGCAACTTGCAAGCTGTGCCCCAGTCAGCCTGAACTTAAATTTACTGGTTCCTATAAAAAAAGTGTATATTACATTTTTACTGCAAAAGCAAATTAGGAATGAACAATGAAATATTATGATAAAATTTTGAGATTAGCAGTTGTAAGGTGAAGATTAATTTTGGTGAAGATGAGCATGCTACTATATGTAACAATCCATCAGTTTAGTAAATAACAAGAGAAGTTTTAGTCTTAATTAATGAATAAAAACCATAGCAGAAGTAACTCACTCCCACCAAAGTGACAAAAGCTTGAACCTCCCCCCCCTACTCCCCCTTTTTGTAGTGAAACCCTCCATCACCAAAACAACAAATCTCTGCAAGAATTTAATTTGTGTATGACCCCATAAATAATATTTGATTTTTATCTTCAAAAGCAAGTGGGCAAACTCTTACATCTTTCCAGAAAGCGTTTGACTTTCCAGGATTCACAAAGGAAAGAATTTCTTGAAGCTTTGTTCGATCCTCTCCGCCTTTTTCCATGTTGTCCATCAAGAGTCCCCCCTCTTGACCTGAAGACATAGCTCCTTACATTTTACAAATGTGTGTGTTCGATTTCTCGTTGCTTTTTCCGCCCAACCCAAGTTTCAAAACGAGGCAAGGAAAAAACCAGCTGTCGAGGAAAGGAATATAGCCTAAATTAGCCTAAATTTGTACTAGGAAAAAATAACGAATGAATCAGTGAAGGCTCAAGCAAAGCCGGCTACCAAGTGAATTGATGTCACCGTTAAAATTGAAAGTTTGAAGCCTTTAAAACTAGGCTGGTCAAAAACAATTTTTAACAGAATTTGTCATTACGTCCAGAATTCTTAAAGTGTAAATCATGTCAAATTATATTTTGAATGTTTTCTGTAGTTCTTGGTACGCTGAATCCGCTCGTAGCATTTTTGTGCTTATTTCAATTAAGGGTAACTAATTATTTGGGCTCAAAGTTTGAGCCCCGTGGGGAAAAGCCGCGCACGTTGGAGTCTGGAACAGAGAGTAGCCCTGACGTAGATTACGGAACGCCTTTTCTTACAGTGTTTTGTTTTGTCGTACGGAGAGGTGTTCGAGATGAGTTCAAAATCGGATTCAGGGAGTTCAGAGTCTTTATCAGAAGAGACTTCTAGTTCTGAACTGAACTTGATTATGACATTGAGCACGACGATAGAGCGATGTCTCCAGGTAATGATGCATATAGAAACGCTGGTTGCGTTCAGGAGGAATGGGAGGACAGCCTTGAGCCATATACTGGGGAGCCTTTGGCTGACGAAGAATGGCTGAAAAGCTACTTTGCAAGGAGAACCAGGGCCAAACAGTCCCTTTGTCATTTTTATTACCACAACCATACACAACACAGCGATCAGGTATTTTGATGTGCGTGTTACCGTATTATTTTACATATAAACAAATGGCGTTGCCTCAGTGTGTTCCGTAATTTACGTCACTGAGCACTAGACCCATGCCCCTTCAAATAGCGCGGCTTTTGCTCAACAATATGAAAAGTCAACTTTTTCAGGTGGCAAAAAAGGACTAAACGACAGAGCATACCCTCAGAACAACACTGCTAGTCGATTCAGGGGTATGTTTTTGTCCAAAAAACACTATTTCCTTCACTGGCTTGATATACACTTTAAGCTGATACTTCGAAAGTGTTCTTTTGGCAGAAAAGAAAGATAGTATGCTTTGCCCTTATTCAAATTTTCCCATACCATAAAATTTCGTCTACAGTTTTCACAATTAATTAACGTTTCTTCCGTTTCTGTGGCCAGTAAAGGATCGTCAATCAAATCAGAATTGGAAGCTTTTTGACGATACTTACAAATTCTTCGTTTCTCGTGTTGTCAAAAATTTCTCCTGGTTTACTCAACAATTGATAACAACAGTCCATTGACAACAGACTTTCTGGCACACGTTTAGCCAATAGAAGATCTTGCGAGCAAGGATTAAGCTCGAGTAAAGGGTAGACTGCATTAAAATAATGAATCATGCTCTAGAGAAAAGTGGGGGCTATGTCCCCTAATTTTGCCGGCCCTGAAATGGTTCATTGCCAATAAATAGCTTTTTATGCTAACAAAGCAAACTGTGCGTTTATTAGAGCTTCTAGACCCATTTTAGCAAAAAGTCAATTCCTATAGTTTGGTTTGAAGCAAATGATCAGATCTTTTCATTGGTATTGTAATTAGTTTCCATTAACACGCTTGAGATAGCTATTATTCAAAACAGTGAACTGAAACAGATCTTTCTTTCTTTCTTCTGTTTTTTGCAAAACGCATGCTTTGGATGTTTTGTTTCTTCTTATCATTGCCATTCAATTGGAAATTAAAACGTCGCCAAAACTGGTTATCAAACATCTGAAGAGCTCAAGAGTTTAATGCCAGAATTATTCTTATTATGATAAATACGCGACTTTTAGTTGTCACCCAATTCTATACTTTAACAAAAAACCCAGATAATGTGTAAAGCAGTTTTTCATTTTCTGCTTACAGCCGTCCTCAGAACTGTCTGCATATCTGTTTGATTACAAAGGGTAAGACCACCTGCCTTCTTCATCAAACACTTCCACAGAAGACCTTTCATCCTCTTCTTATGTGAGAACTCTGCATAGAGAGATTGACAGGTCGTTCAAGTGAAGCCGAATTGATTGATCAGGCCCGTCGCCGGACATTATGCTTAAGTGGGGGTATGCAAGTCCCATTTGCCGACAAAGTAGGTGACCCATCCTGTCACACCCCCACACCCTCAGTGGTGGATTTAAGGGTGGGAAACTAGGGGCAGTTGCCCCTCCCTCACCGAATTGAAACATGCCAATTGTGCGCCTCCTTTGAAAAATGAGAATCAGGTGACAAATTTTCTGAGATGCCTCAAAGTTAGCTTGTTTTCCAAAAATGGATCATTTTTACTAAAAAAATCACTCTTTGGAAGACAACAAAGGCTATCCTTAAAGTTGAGTTCTTTAAGTCCTGCCTTCATTCATTCGATTTCTTGCGCTTAAAAGTTGTCCAATCTTCATGTCATTAATCAAACCAAATAGAACTATGGTGCATGATTGTGATAATTAATTCACAATTAGAACTATGGTGCATTATTGTACCTGTGAAATGTGATCTTTGGTTCTCAGTCGATGTTGTTAATATCCCACACCCATTTTCCGGCCATCTCTAGAATGTCATAGTTGCAAAACTTTTTCTGCCGTCAACCATAGTGGCCGCCTTCATCAAACTCTAAATAATTACTCTTACTTTATACAATAATGACGTACTATTGAATTTTTAGGTGCCTTCATTAAAGTAATGTTTAAACTATACAGCCTTACTCCAATTGAAAATTAAACCAAAAGGGGCAACTTTTCTGCCTCGCTTTCTCGGTAAGGAAAAAGCATTCAAGTCAGTCCCTATATCAGAGTACAATTGCTTGACAAACAGTATTGCTACAATGAATGAAAGGTAATGCTCCGCGCAGATAGAAAAGAAAAGTTCCACTGAAAGGCCTGAAAGTTTCGCTGATCAGTAAATACAGGACCAAGATTAATTAATACTATTAAATTAATATTGTTTCATCTTGACTTGTACAATGATATAGGCGCAGTGCGTTTATAAGTGGATCATAAAATTACCGTTTTCTTCCTGACAACATTTACATGTTTCCTCGATTAATGTTCTTACTTTTTCAATTTACATTAAATACCTGCTAGAATATCAAGATTTTACTGTTGAAACATTTTCTTTTTATTAATAGGTGTTTAAAAAACCTTTTTGTGCCATGTAGAAAGGCAAAATCATCAAATTCCGCTTGTAAACGCATACACTTTCAAGCGGGCAACCGGGTGACCTGAAAAGCATGCCAATTACAACGTATGAACATATACACTCTTTTTCTTATAAGAACAATTTTATAAGAACACGAGCCTCAAAACTGGTCAAAAGTTAAGAACAAATTAAGAACAAGCTGAGGCTGAGCTTCTGCAAAATGCAATTTTGAACAACGTTTTTTCTCAAAATCGAGGATTTTTAGCGATGTGTGGGTGCTTTTTCGGCGAATATTCAAATTTGTCAGCAAATTAAGGCTGTCTCACTCACTTTGTTGGCAAATGTGGCCTGAACATCTCCTTAGAGCGAAAAAGCTAGCAATAGCACTGCTTACACCCTATTAATTTTAGAACAAAGTAAGAACAAATCTAGCCTCAGATTTTCGAAAAAATTAGAAACAGTCAGCCTGAACTTAAATTTACTAGTTCTTATCAAAAATGAGTGTAGGCCCATCAAACACGTTATACCCATTAGAATATCATACGGAAAATAAGACCGCGCATACACTTTTTTATAAAATCATTCCGTTCTTATTTTTGGAAGCTTGCATGTTCTCGTTGTTCTTCTTGTGTCAACATTGATTTTTCTACATCTACAATCTATACCCTTTATTGCATAGCATTTTTAGTAGAACGGTTGAGCAGCTTATGAAATTTGTTGTTTCATTAACATGAGCAAATTTTGTAAAACACTTCATTTTTTCTACTTGTTTTCCACCAGAAGCCCGATGTTCTTAAGGTAGTGCTTTGGCAAATCAAGCTTGGGTGTTCTTATATAAAGGTTTTATTGCGGCAATTCATAATTTTAGTGAGTTTTGGTGAACCATTGACTGCTCCAGTGGCGGAAATTATGGGGGTTTGGGGGGGGGCTCAGGCCCCCCCTAATCAGCGATGTCGTCGGAAAATTCGGGCTTTTGTCGGATAATTGACAACCTTATAACGGGTCGAAATTACTCCAAGAAGTCGTTCTGAAAAGGAATCTTAAGCTAATCTAAGGGGCGTAATTGCCATATTTTCTGCTCGCTTCGCTCGCAGGTGATCTGCATTTTCCCTTTTTACCCTAGGGGCCTCTATAACCTTCCAAATACTAAATAATCAAACAAAATCAAACCTGCTAATATGATCAAAATATGACCAAAATCAAAACTGCTTGTGAATTGTATATTTAATTTCAATTTTGTAAAGATTAGCCGAAATTTCCATCGGATTCTTTCGAATAAAAGTTATTTTCAAACGTATTTCCCACTGATGAAAACAAGATAAAATGCATAACATGAATGCACGACTTGTCAAGAGTGTGATCGGTCGACCTCTTGTATCATCAATTGTCTTAGATGAGATATCGATCTCGATATCAAAAATCATAATCATTAATGGTTTGTTCTTTTTGCTACTTAATTATGTTGTGGTCAGGAAAAATTCCTAAAGGGTCCCGTCAAAAATCACTTATTTTTATCAAATGTGCAGTTTCTTTAAAATGAGACATGATCAAAGATGTAATCTTGCCGGAAAATTATAGGCCTGCCCCCCCCCCTCCCCCTCCAAATGAAAGCCTGAATTTCCGCCACTGGACTGCTTCAAAAAAGATAGGACAGGATCTGGCTCTATCACCATACACGCTTTTTTATAAGAACAAGCCTTATGAAGAACACGAGGCTGCGATTTGCCCAGAAAATAAGAACAACAAAAGAAACAAGGCGGCCTGAGATTCAACAAAATTCATGGAATAAAATGTCTGCAAAAATTGAAAAAGCAACAAAACACTTGAGGCTGAAATTATGAGAGAAACTAAGAAATGCCAGGCTGTAACCGTAGCCAAGTGTTCTTATAACAAATGCGTGTATCGGTCTGACCTCTATAATTCAATTCTCCTAAATACATTCAAATGTTGAAGACAAGACTAGATAGTCTAGATATCTCTAGCAATCATTGACTCTTTGACTGAAAAAATAATTTCTTTAAATGCTCCCTGCCACTTTTGGCAATATGAGTGGGTGAGGTGCTTGCAGTGACAAATTATTCAAGCTGGAAGGAATTCACCACCCTTCCCATGTTTACTATACAAAAGGTAACCGTTCCTTACAAAACTAGAAAAGACCAAGGATAGTTTTTCATATTTTAAGTTATTGACAATAACTTTTTCAAGAAAGTGATACTTCTGTATATCAAGCAAATCATTCAAGCAACTGTTCATTAATTGAAACTTTTCCCTTAAAGGTATTGAGTCATGGTGAAAGGAGAGAGTATACCCAAATCAGCTGATTTATGAACTTATCTCGTTCTGATTAAAAAACCGCTTCTGCCAATAGCAAGTTGCAACAACGGATGCCAATATCACTTTATACTGAAGCGGTCATGCCAAAACCAAATGATCTCCCTTTAGAGAAGGCCTATTACCCATGACTCAATGCCTTTAGTTATTGATCAACAGAAGAGCCACAAGAAATTAGAAAACGCTTTTTTCAATATCATACTAGAATACTGACAAGATGTAATAATACCAACAAAAGTTACAAAAGTATATCACTTAAATTGAAAATAAATGAAAAGAAATATGTACATCAAACTGATCGCTCTGGAAACTTAGGTCAGGAAGATAAATTCAATAAGTCTAAATGCACATTTCCTTTATATTTCTAAGCTAGAAGGCTCAACAACCCAAGCATCGTCAATCAGCACATACAAAATCTCAATATCAATCAGTATTTCATTTTGGTCTAAATGTCCTTAATACCAAAATATATTTTTGACAAAGATATCAGTGATGGTCTAGATTATTTTCAGAGTTAAAACTCAACAGACTGAAAATCTAGTATGCTACCAACTAGTTCAATCTGGGCAAAGTGAAAGCAAAGAAACAACTCTTGCAATAAAGTTTGACTGCTTAAAGACCAAGATCATTTATGACAATTTGCTATTAGCTCTTAACAAATCTGATCAATTTGAGGTAGAATTGAATATAAGTAAGGTCTGTGACCAGCCCTTTTGTCTCTGAAATTGTGTCGTATGCCTTGCTAAAATTTGAGACCATCACAAATAAGCCACAACCTGTTGCAGATAATTCTTTGATATGCTCCTGAAGAATCTTCATGAGCATTTTTACCAGTGGTATAAGACCAGCAGACAGCGTGTAATATTGATAAAGCATCTAGGACTTTTGAAGGAACTTTTTGTTTGCTCATAGAAAACTTTTCATACAGCCCATGTTTCTTCTTGATACTTTTAACTAGGAAATTCCGACCAAATTAATGCAAGCACTTGTAACAAGTCAGTTTCATCTTCAATCCAACAATGGACCAATATCCTCCTCAAGCAATGCACTGAAGTTTCCTATATCTCCACTTTTATTGTAACAGTTTCAAAGGTTTTAGACCAGCAGAACAGCAGACCAGTCATTGTTATAGTTGACTCTTAATGTGCTAGAAGAGACTATCGTTGAAATGTACCTATTTGATCACTGACAGTCAGTCATTATCTTGTGCCCAGCTTAGTTGTTGACCACTTAAGAATACACAGCAAGACCAATACTAGTTCCATCTAAGACCAGGAGCCCTTTGGTAGCAAAAAGAACCTTGTTAATTTAAATTCGACTAAAAGTTGAGTGTACAAAAACAAAAAAGAGTGAACAAATGTTGACAACAAGACTAATTTCGGCCCTAAATTGTTCTTGACATGTCATTTTAAACAACTGGCATCAAGAACATACCTGAAACTTTCTCAGTGTTTTAAAGATGATGAGATAAATCTTAACTGAAGTGGGGAATCAACTATATGTAACTTGGAATTTTAAAATTTGGCAAATCAATATTTGATCCTGTTGCAAAAGAAAGAAATGTCAACAAAAGGCCTTGAGCAAAAATAATTTTGCAAACCTGCATGGAAGATGGACTGTATTGAGCTAAACCTAGTTACTCAAATTCTGAATAAATCTGTAAAACCTACCATGAGATATTTACATATGAACCTAGTATCTATAGCCGCCACCACCACTATAGCCGCGACCACCTCCACCTCCACCACGGCCTCCTCCACCACCTCCATAATAGTCTTCCCCATATCCACCACCATATCCTTCATCATACCTACTTCCACCTCCATAACTACCTCTTCCTCCACCATAACTACCCCTTCCTCCACCATAGCCCCCTCTCCCACCACCATATTCTCCTCTTCCTCCACCATCTCCATAACCTCCTCTTGAGCCCCCACCTCTCCCTCTACCTCCTCCATAGCCACCTCTATCTCCACCATATCCTCCACCTCTTCCTCCACCACCACCACGACCTCCACCTCTACCCCTTCCACCTCCACCTCCAAACCCTCTTCCTCCACCTCTGCCACCTCCACGTCCTCCTCCTCTGCCGCCACCACTATTTGAAGATTTTGCATATTCAACTGCCAATACTCTTCCTTCTAGGTCCTAAAAAGTATAAATGTACATATTTTCAATCTTGAAATATGATAAATACACCTTTTTTAAGTAGGACAGAAAAACAGAAGAAGGGTGTATCAAGAAAAAAATGTTCTAGTTTTGATGAATATATTTCTCCCAGCATGTGTCAGCCATGGTCAGGCTTTCTTGATTCCAAGAAAGTTGGGGGAGCTGTGTCATATTCTTAACAAGGGGATTAACGTGTTCATGCCCTGCAAACTGTTTAAAAAAGTAAAACAATTCCTTGATGGATGATTTTTGCAAAGAAATTATTACAATATATATGCTCAAGCTCAACTTTTAAATTTTGTTGGTCCTTTTTTGGTTAAACTTTCTGCCAAGTATGTAGTTTTTTGGAACTTAGCTCTCATTTGTTTGGAACTTGAAGAAATTCAGTGTTTGACTTACTGTCGAATTTGAAATATTTTATTCATACCTTAAAAGCAATATATAGCCATTTTTAAATATAATATTTGAGTTTTTGGGGAAATAAAACTTGGGATCAAACAGCAAAGAATCATTGACAGGTGTATAGTTATCAGAAGCTTGCAATCAAATTAAAAATACAAGCAAGCATAATTCCTGGTGACATTTTCATAAGATCGGTTATTAAATAAATACTTACAGTTCCATCAAGGGCTCCCAAGCAATCATCTGCAGATGCCTGGTCAACGAAAGTCACAAACCCAAAGCCCTTCGATTTAGGCCGGTCAGAGGTCTTGTCAAATACAATGAAGGCTGAAAAATAAAAATACATTTTCCAAATTGAAAGTCATGGCTTCACAAGTGCTAAATGAAGACATTATTTTAGCAACTTTAACGAATGAAGCATCATAAAGCAGTACACAAGTTCTGGACAAGAGAGGATTATGAGAAAAAAAGATATCGAAAATTCTTTATTCGTCATAAGCAATCGAATGATCAACAAAAGACAATGATCTTGCCATGCCCCACAAGTTCTCAAGTCATATGACCAGTAAATTCATGCAGGCTTTGCCCCATTCGATGCCGAGTGACCTTCGGAATAATGTTATCTTCCTTTAAGGTATTTTTACTGTGTAGCCATTAAAAGGGGTTTTCAATTGATCATTTGGGGTTTCCCACTTATCCTGACAAGAAGCACAGTACCAGGGATGGGCTTAGGCCGTCCTATAGGAACACTGCATGGTGGAGCAATTTTACATGTACGTTACCATCAAAATAAGCTTCACTTACCATCTTCTATGTCACCATACTTTTCACACATGAGTCGTAAGTCATCTTCGGAAAACCTGAACGGTAGACCACCGACGTAAAGTTTAACACTCCCCATTTTCTGCCCTCTGTCTTTCCCACAAGAACACTGATCTCGACACTCTTTGTTCGCGAAACACGCGGTTTATATGCTCGAAAAGAATCATGGGATGCACAAGTACGTCACTTGAAATAACCAAAATTACATAAGACTTTCAATGGCCTCCCGGTGGTTAACATTGGAGAAAAATGACGGGTATGACATATGTATGTGGCTGCCGAGGATTTTATGACCCTTTCCTCGAATAGAATTTTGAAAACATGATTCCTGTGCTGGAATGAATTTCTGAAAACATGATACCTGAAAACATGACATCTTCAATTGGCATACCTGCGCTGGAATTTTAAGCCAAAAATTACATGCTGTTGGCAGGCACAGCCTCCTGTAGTCAATGTCGTACGTGTACCCTCTGGGCTTGATAGGTTTGTTTAAGTTACATTTATGATAGAAAACAAATAATTTTCAAAAGTATGTTAAGGTACAGGTATTTGAACTTCATTCTCACCAAAGACCGAGATAAAACATTTTGTCTGGGGGAGCAGCCCTAATAAATAAGTGTAACAACAGCCATATTTTATAGAATAAAATTATTTTACTCAAGTTTTACTTAAGTGATACTCAAGTTTTTCTGAAGAGGGCAAGGTCCCCCTGTATCTCGGTCCATGATTCTCCATTGAAACATTGATTTATCACACAGGCAATGTCCCCTTATTTGGAAGGTAATAACGTAACCTCGACTCGCTATTTTAAGACTGTCTACGCCTGTTTATGGGACTGGAAAATCATGCTTTAAAGATGAAGAGAAAGATGCCAAATCCTAGTCATATTCTCTGGAGGTCTACCACTACCAGGCAAGGGTGTTCAAATGAAAATTTTTGGTGCTCTAACCAACATTCGGCCAGGTAGACTGCACTAGTATTGTATAAACATTGTCTATAGAAAGCTGACCAATAATATGACCAAAAGCAAGTAAAATACAATATTGATGAACTTAAACCGAAGGAAATGAAAACAATTAGTATTATAAAGATGAAATGGAAATGCTGTTTTCCGACGGCAAATTGCCTATTTTCTCTTTCATTTACACAATTTATGAAAACAAGAACTCGTTCCATGTTCAGGGTGTTACACCCCCCCACACCCCCCCGGTAGTTTCGCCCCTGCGGCTAGGTAGACTGCTCTAGTATTGTATAAACATTGTCTATAGAAGGCCGACCAATAATATGACCAAAATCAAGTAAAATACAATATTGATGAACTTAAACCGAAGAAAATGAAAAATTAGTATTATAAAGATGAAATGGAAATGCTGTTTCCCGACAACAAATTGCCTATTTTCTCTCTCATTTACACAATTTATGAAAGCAAGAGCTCGTTCCATGTTCAGCTTCGTTCTTTGAGTACCTGAAAAAAGCTTTTTAGAACGTTTTATTTAAGGAACCTTTGAGAAACTTTAAGTGCCAAAATCTAGCAAAAGTTTTCCCGAGCCTGGTTTCTTATTACAAGATGCCTGTGCAGAAGATTGGTGCACAGAAGTGTCTTAACCTCAATGAGAATTCAACAACAACAAAATTGCAATTCCCAAACTACCGCACAAGATCTTATGTATTGCAAAAATGTTATATCAAACAAAATTGCAACTACAGTTGAATCTCGCTATCTCGAACTCGGTTATCTCGAAAAACTCTCTATCTTGAACAGATTCCCATTTCCCCTCGTTTTCCTGTAGGGCTTGGTTTGGAAATAATGCGCATTATCTCGAACTAGCTTATCTCGAACTATTCGCTATCTCGAACGATTTTTTTACCTATGAAAGATAAACCCGATTATCTCGAACAAAAAGTGATAAAATTTTTAGCCATTAATTATCATAGCAACGATAATTCATTTTTTAAAATTGAAATGAACTTAGGCTGGTCTTAAATGATTAACATGCAAGGGACTTGCACTCCTTTGCCATCTCCAAAGTTTACACGAATGCTATTCATGACAGCCGCACAGGAATTAAATTAATCTGCCCCGAGAAAGAAGATGATTGTCTGCGAACAATACATATGAAGATTGGCCTCACTGCGAACAATACGTATTATCCCCAGTCAGACATCTAGCGCCTTGGGCGCTCCCCACCCCCCAAACCACTCAGGAGTGAGGCAATCTCGATGGCGAGGCTGTATTTGATTCCCGCCAAAACCAGTGGCCAAAACAGATTTCAACGCGGGACGAAATTGTAGTTGCACATGTGACTGAGAAGAACCGAATTCAAAAATTCCACTGCCGACTATATAAGCTGCAGCATGACACAGACTGCATTAACAGGAGGGCAAATTTCACTAGGTGTGGTGGGATTTAGATTTTTATTATTTTACAGTGCTACTTTTTAGTTTATTTTGACGAAATTTTTTAAATAGAGCAAAACAGCTGTGAAGTTGTGAGCCTTTTTTTGCTATAATAAATTTTATATGCATGAAATGCCTCTGAGCTGGGCGTCAAATGTTTTTATTAAGGGTAAAAAAACATTCCTTTCAATGGCATGGCGTAGTTTACATCATAAGATGGACTTTTTAAAAGGGCAAAATTGCCCCATCTTTCAGTCCATGATGAGTGGCATGGCATGTGGGATGACCCTCTCAGCTTCCCCTTGATAGCGCGAAACAGTATTCTTCCTCTACGATTTGATGAGGAGCATAGGCTTATCCTTACGAAATCTTAACGGAGAAATGATAAAAAATGAGAGGGCAGATGTGTATGCCCTTTTGACAATACGACAAGAATCCGTTTTAGTTGCTTTGCTTTGAAAAAAGGATGTAAAAAATGTCTGTCTGAAAATCAAATAAATAAAAAAAGAAACAAATTAGGAAAATTAATAATTTACGAAGTCAAACTGCTAGGTAGCTATAAGAAATATGAATCTAGAATATATAATCCTTTTTGTGTTAACAAGTTGAATCGCTGTTAAAAAATTACCATTTCCAGACTTTATAGGAAACCAGGCCCAGATCTAGACTGTTTGCACATATTTTAGAAAATGGATAAAATTCTCAGAGCTATGTTTCTCTGTGAATATTGAATTGTTATCCATTATTTCAATTGCCACTATTGCTGCATTTCTCCCTGACTGACTACAGTTCCCCTCTTTACATACGCTTTTGAACCCCTACAGATAGCTCGCCCTTGCTGCAAAGATTCCAACAGAGTTTCCAGCTTCCTGATTCATCACAATTGACTAACCTCAAAAATTTCCAATGCATTCTGGGAAAATACAGCATGTTTAGCATAGGTGTTAGTTTATACAGCCAAGTCATATAACATTTTAGCATTGCCATTTGTAATGATACTTTGTCATTCATTAGCAATTGTTGATTTATTAGCATTGGCAAATCAAATACTAATTAAATTTGTTGCCTGTGGAACTTTTCAAAAAAGGGGGATATAATGAGTAAATAGTTTAGGGACAAAAACAAATTAAGAACCAATCATGATGTTTGGTGCATGTATTGTTATCAAGTGACTTGAAAGGAGTCAAGTCAAACAAAGAGAAGAAGTTTGACAAATAAGAGAGAATGCGAGGGGCAATAAAACCAGAACTAGTATAGGGATAGAAAATAGGAGAGTATTTTTATTTTGGTACTGAACTTTTTTACTCACTATATTGTTGTTGATTTTAGAACACAATTGCTTTGCAATCAGGGGCAGACACTTGGTCAAATATTGGGGGGGGGGCAAGCCTATTGTTTTAATAAGATGACATCATGTTTCCCATTGTTTTTGAACAAAAGACCATTGTCCTCTAAAGTAAAAGACCATCGCCCCCCCCAAGTGTCCACCACTGTTTGCAATTGCAAAATTGTTTACCTTTATCCTTTTCCCATCTACATTGCACAATTTAATCTGAAACTTTTCTCTTGCAGACAGTGTTTCAGAACAAGGATTCTGCTCATTTTATGAGACAATAAAGGAAGTAAGGACTTTTCTTTATATTTATTTCAGACTTTCTTCTGTATTTTTAATGCACATTTAGTTTTAAATGTTAGTCTAAATCAGGGAGTGTTGGGTATAGGGTGAATATTGGTTGCTTAAGTCACATGCCTATTGGCAATATTGCCTTTACATCAATAGGGCGTTAGTTTCTCATACTTCAATTAGTCAGAGTGAGTCAGGGTATGTTGCATGGTCTTCTAAGCCTATCAGCATACATGTGTTTTGGGTTTAGCATCCTTTTTCCATATAAGGGTATTTTCACTAGGGGATATCTAAGGATGTCTCCTAATACACTCACTTGCAACACACATGAGCTTGAGAGTTCATAATTCCCACCCTCCACTTCACTACCACATGTGAATAAACTACCTCTTCCTGCCCATTATTACAATATTGTATTAATTATTAATTAATTTGTTAATGTTGATTATTGTTGCTAATTGTTGTTTGTAGCTTAAAGTATTGTAAATGTTTTTTATGGAATGAGAGTTCACTGTATACCCAGCACTGTGTTGTTTCTAACATATATCTGATTTAGTCAAATAGTTGATGTCTGCATTAGAGTTTTAAGAAATTTAAAATTTGTGATGTGAGATCAAATTTACACTAATGTGACAATTTGTTTCTTTTCAGAAGCCAGAGACTACAATACAAATTTTTGAAAGATCTGTGAGTATTTATAATGAGATGTTAGAATGAAATGTAGGGTTAATTTCCTTGTCCCTGAGAAAAACCTAAAGTTATTTAATTTTGCTACTGTTAATTTTGTAATTTACATTGGAGTAATTGTGTGTCTCTTTTCTCAAAGTTTTTGCTAATGATGGCCATGAAGGGTCTCCAACTGGCCAGGTCGAAAATGCAGAACACTTAGAACACACGGAAAAGTGAAATTTTGCTTTAAGCTTCAGAAATGGAAATACATAAACAAAGCAACAGAGCTCTTTCAAGAGTTGAGATATAAGACCTTATTTTTAAAGGAATGAGAATTCTGCGTTTTACGCGTTTTTGATTTTTGAACAAGTGTGAAAATTAAAAACGCAGAAAACATAGAAACATTCAATAACAAATTATATTTCCTGAAGCTTAAAGCAAAATTTCACTTTTCCGTGTGTTTTGCGTTTTCTGCTTTTTCGACCTGGCCTCTCCAACTTCCCAGATTTGAATATTATAGAAAAATATTTTTATTGTAGAGCAATGAAGGAGATATCATATAAAAGAATTAATGTTTTATTACTTCAACATGTTTCTTATGGTTTATGGTTGAATCTTTACAAACAAGGTTTATAGCAAGGAAATAAATTAGAATTCGTTTTATAGGTAGTAAATGTGTTTAGCACTGTAATTGCTTTCATCACTTTTTTATAAGAGAGTTATGACTTCATGCTTTTCCTCTATTTGGTTGTTGTTTCTGAATCTGAAATTGTATTTTTACCAAACTTTGTATAATTTATTGCATTTCATTTTTCATTTTAAATTAAGTAGGATAACCCTTTAACAAAGACAGCTTATAATTTCATCTGCAGGATTACTACACAGTGCATGGCAGTGATGCTGCATTTACTGCCAGGGAAGTATTCAAATCAACTGCAGTGCTAAAGTTCTATGGTTCAGGTAAATATTTACAGGTAGTGGTTTCATAAAACTTAAGTTGTCTAGAATCCTTAATTATACTCATTCTCTAGAGTAATGAGGTAGGTTGAGCCATTCATATTCTACATAATTGCCAATAAAAATAGACATCACTACACTTTCAAGAATCGAATCGGAAAAGCTGAAATTGACATACTTCAGCATTCTGATATGCCTGAATAGCAGAATGCTTCCTTGGACCTGGCAAGGTCGAAAACGCGGAAATAGCGGAACACGCAGAAAAGTGAAATTTTGCTTTAAGCTTCTGGAATGAAAGTACATAAACAAAGCAACAGAGCTCTTTCAAGAACTGAAAAATAAGACCTTATTTTTAATTGAATCAGAATTCCGCATTTTCCGCGTTTTCGATTTCGAACAAGGGTGAAAATCGTAAAAAGGGGAAAACGCGGAAACCTTTAATAACCAATTATCTTTGCTAATTTGATGACAAGAGAGGTATATAATTAGTTATTAAGCCTTTGATAAAGTTTAACGCAGATTTGTGGCTGCAAGAGCAACAAGGCAGTTTGTCTTAAACACCTCTTACGTTGGCACAAATCTTTCACAATTTTCACCGGTTCCACCAGTAAGGTAATGATGAAATGTCCCCGATTTGTTTTCTTATCAAGCACAGACAAGATTGTGTAGGAAAACCCTTTGGAAAATCAGCTGGAACCGATTTCCGCGTTTTCCGCGTTTTCGATTTCGAACTATACCTAAGTCTTCTTATTTTTAATTTTCCTGTCTTGCAGAAACAGCTTCAAAGATAGTTTTGTAATTTCTAAAGACACTTCTGTTCAATGTAGGCTCAAACAAACTGCCATATGTTACACTAAGCAAAAACAACTTTGAAAAATTTGTTCGGGATCTACTTTTGGTGAGACAGTACAGAGTAGAGCTATACAAGAGTAAAGCAGGGAAAAGCAATGCTTGGGAGCTCGCTGGCAAGGTGAGTATCCATCAAAGCATGATTTTGGTCAAAGCATTGACAATTAAGATAATAGCATGAATCTTGCCAGAGATATTTTTTCATGACATGTTGAAGATAATGTTGCATGTTGTCACAAAATTCTTGATTTGATTGTTAATCTGCCCACTGCAATAACTATGCCTGCTAGTTTTAGAACACTAATGTCAGTTTGCAAGATCAAATTCAGCCATCCTCCTGTTTCCGTGTAACAATTCTAGCTTCCTATAAAACAGGCTAGGGAATTAGGAAGTGCCTTATTTGCAATTATTTTATGGTATTTGTATAAACTATCAACATTGTTCCAGGAAGAAGGGGCGGAAGTAGTAATTTTTTTCGGAAAAAGAATGGATGCTTTAAAATGCAACGCATATTGCTGGCTGTTCCAAGTGCTTTGGCAGGCATTGTAACTACATCTTGCGATAATTAATTGCACAGTGCTTGATACCAGCGCTTTGATTCTCAAACTCTTGCTCTGTTGCAATTACTTACATAGCAATTATCAAACAGCCTACAACACTCATCATGCAACAGCTTGCTCTGCTTTGAAATACAATCCCAATGTCTTACCATATCAACAACAAGTAAATGGTGTGTTTTCACAAAATTTCAAGTCGTCCATAAAAATACAGTTATATTTTGAGTGCCTGAAATGAAACCTTTTGTTAACATAGGCATCACCAGGAAATTTACAGCAGTTTGAAGAGGTGCTTTTTGGTAATAATGATATGTCAGCATCAGCAATTGTCATGGCAACTAAAATAGGCAGTGACTCTACCGGACAGAAGGTACGTTGGTTGGTTTATGTTGTCTTATATATAAAAGCAGTATTTTGAAACCTTTTATCCTAGTGAAATTTTTCTTTTGAGACCTTTTCAAGATTATTTTTTAAAAACTGCTTATTTTTCCCTCATCTCAAATCATTTGTCGTATGGCAATTGAACCAGCAAGAGTATAGGATATTTGGTTAAAAGTTAGGCAGTTATGTTATATTTAATGCTTATTATATCAAAACAATCTTTTGGTGGTACAAATTTGAAAATGGCTTTGAAAAAGCAAACATTTGTGTATACTTAAGCTGTTCGTCTGACACTCTTCAGAGTATAAAACGTCAGAACCTAGAGCAAAACTCTGCGCTAGGAAATATATATACCCAGTTGTGGATCGAAAATACATATTATACGAAATTTCCTTCAAAGGAACAGGAAAAGCATTTGATGCTTCAATTGCATTTTGTTATAATGGCAAATGCACGACGCAAAGGCAGTCTGAATTGCTTGCTACACGCCGGTATTTAGCAAGTACTATACTTGAGATGCAAAGCACAACGCTCATTATAGTCATAATGAGTTGATTATGCAGTAGGCCGTCAATTCGGTTTCCAACCAGCGCTAGTTTTATTGGGTGTTCAGGAGAAAAAAACAGAGCCGCAGATAGAACCACATCACTTGCAGAAAGCAAGGAATGTTGATGGTAATCTATGGATCTTTCGATGAAGCTCAAAGTTGCAAGTGCGGCATTGTGTAAAGGAAATAGATTTGTGTTGTTATAAATAAATTTGTGTAGAGGAAAAGACATTTTAAACTCTTGTCGCTGCATTCAATGCAGACTAAGCCTCATTTTCTACTCACTAGTTTCTCACTTCTTATTTTCTACTGACTGATTTTTCACTTCTCACATTTTAAACATGACACTGAACGTACTCACGAAGTAATTGACATACAACCTAATCATGAATGGGGCATAATTCTTTTTGATTAGAAATTGGATCGATTTTATCCCCTACAATTTTTTACGTCTAGAAAATTTGTAAGAAAATTTTTTAGAGTTGATTGCCCATTCTGAAAAGTGGTCGAAGTCACAAGAATTAATGTGGCAAAGCTGAAGCCTAAAGCCACGAATTGAAACCTGGGACATTCTCAAAACTTTGGGAACGTATTCGATAACCACTATAATTGTGGGAGAATTTGTAAGTGGTTGTCAGTTTTGTAGTGACAGTTTTTGTGTTCATTAGCTCACAGCTAAACTGCTATCTTACAAGCTTTTAGTTGATTGAAAATTCTAACCATTACTTCCATTTAACTTCCACCCTTTTAGCAGCATTTCTATAGATAATTCTCAAACCGTGATTTAACTTAGTTATAACTAAAAGCAGTTGGTGTTACACTTGACATTTTTGCTGTTCTGATTTTTGCTCATCGCAAGTTATGTTGATCTGATTTCAAAAACAGTTTGTTGGTGTTGCATATTCCGATGTTGAAGCAAGGAAATTTGGTGTTTGTGAATTCACTGACAACGATCAGTTCTCGAACTTAGAGGTAATTGTTCACTGTAGTTATCATCTTATATTCTTTGGATTCGAGTAATTTTTTTATGTAATTTAAAGCTGTTATTAGTGCGGAATAGATGTATGAAGGTTAGTAAGATAGTGCTTATCATATTTAAAGCCGCTTACTATCCCTTCGATCATTAATCAAAGTTATAGATAATAAAAATCTGAATTATAAGTAATATAAATTGCCAGAAACCAGCAGTAAGCACATAAGAAAATCTGACACCATCTTAAATCACCTAATACTACATAAAACCACTTAAAAACCCCCAAAACCCCCAAAACCACCTGAAACCACCTAATACCAAAACCAACTTTTACCACTTGAAACTACTTGAAACTATTTGTTGATATTTAACGAATGATGTATGTCCCAATAAGATATAATAAACAGTGTTCCTGAGGATATGTTATGTTTAGCTAATAAACCCAAAGAGCATATTTAAGCATATACCACCTTACGAATGTATAAAGTCATTGACCTGAACTTTAAAATCAATTTTTCCTAAAATGACATAGTATAGACAGCAAATTCTGAAGTCTTGAATAGGAAAGATTTTAAATTGATAAGATAGATATATGTCAAGTAAAGAATCAAAACTTTTAAGAATGTTTCAAAAAGTGACAGTGACAGAAATGTATTCTTATTTCTTAACTTGAAAAGTAATCGCTTGCTTGCTAAAACCACAGTAAACGAAATCCTTTCCTCCTTACCGCCTCTTTTCTGCTTTCTCAATAGCTCCTTTTTGCCATGTAACGTCTCGGACCTATCTTTACGCATAACGTAGGCGAAATGCTTACGCGAGATGCGAGTGCCCTTAGGTAAGACAGGTGTACCGGCCTAAATGTTTGAAAGTTAGCCATTCGTGCGTTTTCCCTGTTTCAAATTCAAAGCTGATTGATATTGCTGGATTTATTACCTTAAAGATTTATGATAAGCAAGAAGTTCAGGCCTATGCACGAACGGATATCCTAGCACTTTATGATAAGGAATCGTAGCCTAAAAGCCTGGCACTGTGAGCAATATCTTTCCTTATCCTCGGAAGCTAACCTGACAAGCTCTTCAGTTCTTGTATACCATTAAGAATTGGATATGATTTCTGTATATGAATGTATTGTATATCTATAGATCTATGTTATTTTTCAAGGCACTGCTTGTTCAGATCGGGCCTAAAGAATGCTTATTTCCCGGCCCTGATTCTAGTGCAGATGGTGCGAAGATAAGACAAGTTTTGGAAAGAAGCAATGTCTTGGTAACTGAACGTAAACGAGGTAAGTTCTGTTCAACAATGTGTAGTTCAAGCCAGTGCACTCTAGCTCTAGTACTTCAATATATCGAAACAACATTATCTTTTGTATATAATGTTTCTATACATGATGATCAATCCTTTCGGGGGATAGAGATGTAGTGGACCCCTTGATTTTTCACTTAAAGCAAGAATGTTCACTTTTATGTTAATTTTCTGATCAGAGCTGTAGAGAACTGGGTAAGATGGATGATAGATGTCTAGGAGTTTCAATGTTTGCCTCAGTTTCTTTAGTTATTTTCGAGATTTAATCTCAGAACCTCATAAGCAGAGCTGCTTCTATATTATGTTGGAAGGCTCAAATACTACGTTGCCGTGAACGTTATACTCTTGTATAGTTTTTAATTTTATTTATTTTAGAAACAAATCTGTGTAAGCTATATATCTCAAAAACAGTGCAAAGCTTGAAAAATTGTATGCAATGTTAGGTATCTGTCTTTTAGAAGCAAAGCAAAGTAATACCTTTACTGTTCGAAGTATGACACCAAGATTTTACTTGTTTACAAAGACTGAGATATAAAGAATGGATATATTGACATGTCATTCTATAGTTTGCAATAAGGGCTTATTACACCATAATATGCCAAATTTGGAACTTTCAGTTTCATATTTACATATAAGTAAGCTTCATAGGCTGAGAATGAAACCCATTCAAACGTACCGACAGGTGTACCGGTTTAAGACTACCTTTCTATGCTGTTCTGTCTACCAAGTCTACAAGGAAGCACACGAATACAGCTATAAAGCCTATAAAGCATACGTAACGCTATAAGAACAAAAACAATTACCGATATTATGCATAACATAAGCGGGACACAAGAAGCAATGATAACTTGTGTCCATGCAAAAGTTTGTTGTAGAATCCTACTGCTGTCTATACTGTCGAAGCTGCCACCGTAATCAAGAGAATTAAGAAAGTTCATGCTTCCTATAATTGTTAATAACGTAAGAGAAGTGGTCTCAATAATGTTCAATATACGAATATTGTAAGGCTGAACGTGCACGTGTTGTAGCAGAAATATCAGCTGTATAGCCAGTGCTGTATAAACCTTGACGTAAATATCGTGTAAGAATGTTAGGGCGGCCGTCAGAATGAGACGACGAAGAAGCAACATGCCTTCCCACCAAACACATTGGTTTATACCATTGTTCTTCTTGAACGCGCTGGTCAACATCTGCTTTACCGAAGTTACAAATGCACCATCCTCCTCCTCCTCCGCTTCTGCCTCATTTTTGTCACCAATTTGTTTTTTAATGAATTTAATGTAAACAAACCCAAGTATGTGACAGAGTAGCCACGGCAGTGGGAAAATGCATCCTGCGAAAATGGACCAAGCTTTCGCACGTTTCTGTAGCAACTGATACGGTAAACAGAAAACAAAAAGGCAAAATGGTAGCAACCACATTACAGTGGTCAACACAAGCAAATTTTGCCACCATTCGCTACATTTGACATCGCCTTGTATATACAAAACATGCTCACCATTGATATTGGCACAATTCATTAACTGAAATAGTCCACGCAGAAACACTGCGTAGCATAAGATGGATGCTTCGAAGAGGGCGCTCAGTACTCGGTTGGCCAATGCCTTGTTTGAATTTGTTCTGCTGGCGAGTCGCTTGATAGCAGTGAAAGCATATAGAAGAATCAAGGCAATAAAAATGGCAGTGACTAGGCCCAACCGTGCAAAAAGTTTTTCAATTGGGTTGGCGTTTGCTTTGAAACATAACGCTGAGTTGCCGGTGTTGCCGAATTTGAAATTAAAAAAGCTACTAGCAAAACTTTTTGTTTCCTGCAAAATATTGCTTTTAATTTTTGTTCTTTCGCTGTTTAGGATGGTTTCGGTCTGGTAGAAGTAAAATATGATTTTTAATAATCCCTGTCCCATACTCGAATCGTTATTTCCTTGTTCATTAAGATCTATTTGAACACCATTCTCGTCGTAAAGCGCATAATCATCGGCATTTAGATTCACAGCAGGATTTTTCCTCTGCCAGATCCAAAGGGCTTCTTGTTTAATCCGTAAGAAGATATCTTTTTTGTACAGGAAGAAACCTATGTACGCCAGAAAAAGTAGGGAAGATATAACCCAAAACTGAAAGGTTTTGCAGTCACCATTTTCTATACAATTTGTGGTTAGCAGATCCTCGCTGAAGCCAGGCTTGCATTTGGCACAAAGAGGACCCACCCTGTTAACCATACATGAATTGTAAGTTTTGCATTCTTTCCCATTACACCCATAACCATCGAGAAGTCTTACAAATTCCACTTTGCCATTCATTTTGTTTTTGAATCCCCAAAAGTTTGGATTTGCCCTTAAGATCCCAAAGGTGCATTGTCCTCCAGGCGGGCACTTTTCGCAAGCAGCATTTTTGGGCGTGAAGTTTGTAAAAATGCTCGCAGCTGTGCTGTAATGGTTGTATGGACATAGTTTGCACCACATCGAAAAATTGCGATATTTTTTCGGGTTCTTTGCGACAAATTTCGAAGTATCAGTATCGGATATTGAGGTTGCGACCATTTTGACCTGGAACCCTTCTGAACAAATGATCATAGAGTGGGTGTCGATCTCTAGTATTCTGTCGCCATACTGCAGTATACTGTTGCCGTCGATTGGGTTGTTGACGTCATACGCACGCC
This sequence comes from Rhopilema esculentum, assembly GCF_013076305.1. The sequence continues at coordinate 4,865,962 of NW_027019328.1, forward strand.
TGACAATCGTGAAAAGGACGAGCTGTAGATGACGTCACCCACTGGTGCCCGCAGTTGCTCAGTGATTGGTGCAGATATGTTGGACTGAACAATTTCTAGATGGGAATCTGCGGAACTTGCCTTTGCGTAAATCGTTCCGCCGTATGAAGTTGCAGAATTTCCTTCAAAGTGACACCAAGCAATAGATACACCGAAGGCGTACGATTCATAAGAATCTATTGCCAAAGCACCGCCTGCACCTCGTCCATACGCTTTCGTCACACCTTTATTATAGCTGCATTGATTGTGAGAGAAATTGCACCGCTGGATATTCAAAGTTACTTGCCCAAGAGTAGCCACCGCCCCACCCATTGCATAAGCCAGATTATTGTCAAACGTACAGTTGGTCACTGTTACGTTCGTGTGACGTTGGCTCAGTACATACAACGCAGCTCCGCTATCCCTCGTGTTATTGTAGAAAATAGTATTACTGATCTTTAAATTGGGTTTAACTTTGCTTTTACCAGTATTTATTACAATTGCTCCTGCCGATTGCTGCCGAAACTCGCACCCATCCATAACTAAATCGAACAGATCGATCTTATCAATGCTGAAATCCATTCCTCTAGAGAAATTCGTGAACTTTGACTGCTGTACCGTAATGTTGATGTATGTCAACGGATACGGCCACATGTGTGGAAGGTTATTTAGCTGAAATGCTGTTTTGGATTTCCCCCTTATACCTTGAAAAGTGCAGTTTTTTATAGAAAGATCCACGAATCCATAGTTATTCAACGCGACAATACCTATACGAACCCTAATAAACTGGCTGTTGATCACAGAAAGCCAATAATTATTCGGCCCTGAGAATGACCAAGTGAACTTTATGCCATCTGCTGCCCCGCAAAAATGACAATCTCTGCATTGGAACGAGGCATCCAGAACAGATACAAACGTCTCTGTGCCCTGAACCGCTTCGAGTTCAATTGTCTCAAATTTGACAATGGGTCCACTTTTCTTTTCATCCTTCGAAATCTTGAAAAATAATGAAACTCCCGTGAAGCTTAAAACTGGGTGACCATCTACTCCAACTATTGCCAAATTTTTCTTTATTTCAATAGGATTCAATATCTTTTCTCTATACCAGGCTCTTTTGGTTCCGTTCCTTCCGCTTATGATTAAAGTATCATTTTCCTCACTGCGTTGTAAAAGAGAGTACCCAATGCTCGCGCAGGGTCTTGATTTTGCACCGCAATCCGGGCTGTTTTGTCCTCGGGGCGAAATAAATAAGCTTTTCAATGTGCATACTGAAAGAAAAATATTTCAACGGTCAACGAATTTGAAAAAAATGTAACTTGATTCTATTATTTTATCTATAAGTGCCTAAATGCATTCAGTACTCAAGAAAATGGAATATTCAACGACAACCTTGTTTCTTATAAAAAAACAACCTTACTCAGGGGTGCCGTCCCAAAAAGTTAGGAAGGGGCTGTGCTGAAGGGCCCATGCCACCGGGGGACCGGGGGGCAGGGGGCCATGGTCTCCCCACTTATTTCCAAAAAACCTGTTTTGAAGCACTAAATTCAATTCGACTTGTAGAACTTGGCCCCTTCACCTTGCAATTCGTGGCGTGGGCCCTGAGAGCTCACATCGATGACCACACCCTTACCACACCAATGTATTTGCAAGATTCTTCGTTGTTTGTTTAAAACCATTCAAACTATTCAACGACACAAAAGAAACTGTAACAAATTGCTCATTCACGGAACCTATAGTATAATAAAGCGTTTCCAACGCACTTGTTAGGGGGGCTGAGCCCTGAGCCCCCCAAAATCTCTCCGTATTTTAACAAGAAGGCTGAGCCCCTGACCCTCCCCTTATCCACGGCAACACTGTTCTTCCTTCAGTTTCTTAACGCTTCAGGAAATTCAGACACTCGTTGTTTCTTAAGAGTTTCTTAAATATGACGTCACGTCATTGATTTCCTATGTTTAATTTCTCACGTTAGGAATTTTCCAACAGAAACTTGTTTGGAGGGTTTTCATAGCTGCAAATCGTGAGACTGATCAATGTACAGTCAGTATAAAAAAACTTGAATATTGCATATATGAAACTTTGCGTACCTTTGGCGTAACTTTGACGTACATTTGGCGTACCTTTACAGGCGTGAGGTTTGCATGGAATGCACCCTGGAGTTCTGGGCGGCTATTTCAAAATTTAATTGTTCCTTTATTACTTGCTTCGGGTGCTGAAGCTTGTCCAATACTCCTGTCTTATAGCGTATTTCTCGTAAAAAACTTAGATGTACTCGAAGATTCTGATCTCGTTATGTTAATGTTACTTTCGAACATTACACTCGTTTTATTTTATAGCTTTTCATAAGAAACGAGTATGGGACAACCAGAAAAAGTTAAGAAACTTTAGAACCCGAAGCAAAAAAAAGAGCAGAGAAAAATTCGATTTTGTAAAAAGTCCAGAACTCTGAAATCTTACGAAAATCGGTTTATACGATTGACTGGATGGAAAAAACTTCAGACACACAAAGAATAAAAACATACTGTACTCGGCTAAATTCAGCATTAACGGAAGCGAATATCCCGACAGAGATGTCACGGGCGCTTGAAGAAAATTGAAACATTGACAAGGCTCACTGTTTGGAGTTGTGAAAACCCTTCCCCAATAGGTTTTTTGCCATCTCCAAATATAAAAAATAAATGACGCCGATTGTTAAAACTAAACGGATCATAATGAGGGAATCTGGGTATCGATGGGCAAACAATGGTTATCGAAAGTTCCTAAAGCGTTAGGAAAATGGAATACTCAACCTAGACCTTTGTTTCTTCTAAAAGTGAGTGTACCCATAGATGATTTACAAGACCCCAGCCGACTGTTCCTTAAAGTGATATCTTCTGCCGGCCTTTTTTCGAAGGATCATAAACTGCAGAGTTTTTTATATAGCTAATAGCTATTGACCGTAGTATCATCAGCAACGAAATATTTCTACAGTCGATTCTGCTACTTTCACTTAGCTGTCATATTTCCGTTTACAGTCACATAAAATTTAGACCCGAATACGCAAAACTATCAATTTTAGCTCTTTTTACATGGCTTATTGTCACAGACTTTCAAATGAAATTTGCTGGGACTAACAACGGAGTCTACTGTATAAGCAGATCAAAGTAGTTTCTAAATAACTTCAGCCGGAGTTCGCCTATTAGCCTTAATAAAACAAAGTTTACGATCAAGGATTATCTCGTAATTTGATAATGTTAAGATTCCTTTAAAACTTACCTTGAAACATAGCAAAAAGACAGAGAAGCCTAAATCTTGAGTGCATCTTGTCGCAGTCTTAGCCCAAATCGACTATGTCGTTTCGAATCTTTGAATTTGGTAATACCCCACTTTATCTGATTTATATATTTGTATAGGAATTCCCCGCCCATGGATGTCATGCGACGGTGGTTTTGTTTACAAAACTTGAGTTCCGAGAAGATCACAACTTCCTTGTCTGCGTCACATGCCCGTGTGGTAGTGAATGGTTAACGTGATTTTTGCCATTTGCAATGTCTTTATGCTTGGGAGGAGTGACAATTTTCCATTAGCAAACTACATAGAACATATTTTGATCTTTTTTATTAATAGTTTATCAATAGTAAATATTTCAAATCCGTATACGTTTCGAAGTGAAAGAAGTTCGTGGTCTGAGAAATGCCAGCCTGTGGTCTCTCCTAGGGCCCAGTCCTCCCAATGCCCTGGTAAAATATTGGAACATAGTTTTTAAGTTTTAAAGATATAGGGTTTCTTACATTGGGGTTTAGTTTCTTATTTTAAAATGGGTGTACCTGGCTGTCAGAAATAGTATTCAAATCAAACAAAAGGTTCTTGACTGGGACTCTCCTTCTAAATGGTGATTCTCCACCGCCGTTTTTGTCAAAAATCCAGATACCAGGCCCCTAGTGAATCCGGAAATGAAGCGAGTCCGAAGAAGCCTAGCTGACCAATGGTTTGCAAATTTCAGTCGGCCAGCCCCCAAAGTATATGCCAAAAACTCACTCCTGATTCAATCGCCTACAACCGTTTTTATAAGGATACTATCAACTTTTTCCAGCATCAACATTCTTAAGAAATTTTCCTGGATGTATTCTTAAACTATTCTTCAAATCTGATATGGTTTCAGGGGAACATCGCCCGCCCTTTAAGTGAAACCACGCTTTTTGAAAAGACCAGGTGTGTCAGTCATGCGATTCTCTGTAAAACCGGCAACTGCTGAAAAATAAGACAAAAATTATGCGAGTTGAGGCTGAGCAATATTTTTTATGACATTCTTAAATACACTCTTTTTATAAGAACAATTTTATAAGAACACGTGCCTCAAAATTGGTCAAAAGTTAAGAACAAATTAAGAACAAGCTCAGGCTGAGCTTCTGCAAAATGCAATTTTAAACAACGTTTTTCTCAAAATCGAGGATTTTTAGCGATGTGTGGGTGCTTTTTCGGTGAATATTCAAATTTGTCAGCAAATTAAGGCTGTCTCACTCACTTTCTTGGCAAATGAGGCCTGAACACCACCCTAGAGCGAAAAAAGCTAGCACTCGCACTGCTTGCACCCTATTAGATTTGGAACAAATTAAGAACAATCCAGCCTCAGATTTTCGACAAAATTGAGAACAGTTAGTCTGAACTTATATTTACTAGTTCTTATAAAAAAAGAGTATTGGATGATTTGGAGCCTGAATATTCTTATAAACAATACTCTTTAAAAAAGAGTGTATTCGGGTTAGCTATTTCCGCTCAAGACAACTTTTGTTTGTCAACAGCTAAAATCGCAGCCATATTAGACTTGACCATCTCTTTCTCTCCTCAGCTGAATTCTCATCGAAAGATGTCGTGCAAGATCTTGACAGATTGCTAAAGACACGAGGCAGCTCATCTGCATCTCTACGTAAGTTCCGTTCCCCTGTCTACCAAAAATGCACATAGTTTAGGCAAATATCCAATCATTTTATGTTCTCGTACATTAGCCTCTAGAAATTAAACCATGTAATTTGTCATAATTTGAGAAAAAGTTTATCACGACGAAATTTTTTTGTGTTTAAGAATTTTGAGAGCCTTTAAAGTGTAACTACCATATGGACTCAGAAATAACTTTGGTGTATCCTTACATGAACTTAAGTTTTCATTGCAATCATCATTGTTGGTTCTCAAACAGAATTCATTTTCACTCTCGTTCTAATCGTCCTTTGTCGCCGATATCAAAAGATTCTACATCTACTTTTCAAAACAAAACTACAATTTGGGACGCTTTTTTGCATCAAGTAGCAGCCTATGGGGGGTGCTGATGTCCCTAAACAAATTCCTTAGCGGGCTCAAGCCCCTCAAATACCCACGAAATCGGTACCTTTGGGACTGAATATAGAAAAATTGTATGACACAACCTCTTAGAACAACGTATTATGCCCTTATCTTTGCTGTGTTTAAAGACCTCTAAGAGGTCTTGTCTCAACGAATTTCTCAATTGGTGGTCAAGACTTTGTTGGTCATCACAGCCCGGATCGCAAGCCTTTTATGTCATCTTTCTTATTTGAAGAGTCATTTTTACAATCAAGGCAATCCAAATCCCACTTTGATTCTTTGAGTTTTAAATGTAGGGTATAGAGACTTAACTCTCGTGCTTTAACCCCCCTCCCCGCCGCCGCTATTCAATTTTCCAGAATATTGCTGCCCTGAGATTATAAAAAGACATTTCTTCGTACTTCTCAATTTTCGGGCGGCAAACTATTGGTTAGGTTTATTGATTTCCCAAGGGCTGGCCTTTTTGTTGTTTCAATTGCTCATTTCCATACGACATGATTTTTCAAAAATGCCCCCTCCAATTTTCTCAGCCAGGCCTCTACGTTGAAACATGTCTTGCTGTCAGGTTTTGTTTAAACTCAAATACCTGTAGCTCAATGAGATGTTGGCATGACAGATCTTTGGAATATTGATAAAAATATATTGACAAAAACTTTGGATTTTGAAATTTGACCTTACCCATTTCTGACTGAGCTGTCACATTGCTGATAGAATTTCTTCCCTCTAGAGAAACGATCAAAAATGCTCTCTGCACTGGCAAATCACGTTTCACAATTTCATTCCCTTTTTTCAAATAGAGATGTCAAGTGCTCTCTACAAATCACAAGCCAATTCACAACTTTTATTAGAATCACGAAGGTGTTTACAGATACTTCCTTTAAATTCATGGCCTAAACTAAAACTTCTTAGCTAAACATGAAATAAAACTTAAGATTCATGGCCTTCTACTCAAAATAGTTTAACAGGAAAAAGATTTAGGCTGTTTAAGCGCTAAAAGAAACAGTGATAGCCAGTCTTCTTTTATAATGTCTTCGTCTTTCCTTGCAGCGGAGTTGGATCTGGCACAGGCTGTTTGCTGTCTGACGTCCATCATAAAATATCTGGAGGTTGGTTTTTTCAGTAAATCTACTGTTGAAACAAAGGTATTCAACAGGGCCCATGCCACCGGGGGGTGGGGTGGCCATGCCCCCCCCCCACTTTTTTGCGAAGCAAGTTGTTTAAGGCTACAGTAAAATGGAGAAAGAAGCCCTGGCCTTGGTCTACTTTTGATAGTCTTGCCCCCCCCTCCCCAAGTTTCAAATTCGTGGCGTGGGCCCTGTTCAATTGGCTATTGCGTTTCACTCTTAATGCGAATTTCAGGTAAATTTTCAACTTTTCAGGCAGGCATACAATGATAAATTTTGGCATAAGAAAATCTGCTGTCCTGCTGCTTGTTTTGTGGGATTCGTAGCATGAACTGTGAACTTTTTTCCATCTATTTAGGCGAAAAACAGAAAATATCAGATTTCCAAAATATGATCTTGATTGAAAACCTGAAAGCTTAAATGAATTAACAAAGCAACTTCCTTGGAAATGAAGCTTGTTAAGGCGCATCAACATACCATTGAAACCAGGTGATCTAGGTCCAAAAGTTCGATCTGGATTGGATTTCACCACAAAACTTTGACTACTCTCTTAAACAAATGCTAGACAACCCGGTATCGTGTTTCTTCTAGTTCTTGCTAAGCTTGTCGTAAAATTATACGACAAATAGTTGCAGTAGTTTAGTGTTCTATTCAGCTTTTTTGTGACAAATGGAGACTAAGTGCAAAAAAACACTGCAAGCCAGTTTTTAGGGTAATGAACTGTATCTATGAGAAGCAAGTAATCGTTTCTGTACCTTCAGTTAGAAGAACAGAGACAACTTTAAAGAAATGCAAACACTTTTAGATTGGGGATATGTATCGATTAAAGATAGTTTTATGTTGAGACAAGCAGTAATGGCAGGTCTGTTTCTCTTCTCATTGAAAGCAACCACCTTAACCTTGCTAATGTATAGATCTCCTCTAGCAGTTTCAAACTAGATCTCCTACCCGAAGTTTTCAAATGTTATCTCGAAAGCTAAACTTATTTCATTGTGGCTCCTTAATTGCCACGAGCATTATCCATAAGCATTCTTGGCGCAGAATACTGTTTTTGTCGAATATAACCTTAATATTTTTTTCTTAGCTTCTTTCTGATGACAGCAACTTCGGTCAATTTACCATATCTGCGTTCGATTTGAGGCGGTTCATGAGGCTCGATGCAGCTGCAGTGAGGGCACTGAACCTTTTTCCTTCGCCTCTGGATGGTAAGAAGATTCTGTTGAAGCAATGTTGTTGTAACCGGGCTAACGAGACCTAGCTGAGCTTGCACAGCAAGACCTATGCGAGCGATACACACCCCATTGAGCTAGCCTGGCATATGTTTATTGGCAGATGAGCTAGCCTGGTTAGCCAAGCTCTCTTTGTTGAGACATTTTCTGATTTCACCAATCTCTTTTGTAGTAAGTAAGCCACCAAACCTAACCCAGGTCGCAACTGAATTAGCTGCGATCTCGCTTGAATGGCGTGAACATTTCCCATACAAACACAGGCAAGCTTGCTGGACCCGTTAACCGTACTTGTATTCTACAATGGTAATCCGAGTAAAGACGTGTGTACCCTAACACAGTCGGCTTGGCTGACCAGGCTAACTCATTTCTTCTAACCAGGGGATAAAATCAATCTCATCAAAGCGAGCCAGCTTACTGAACAAGGCCAGCTTTCTCCGATAAATGCTCCCAGTTGCTATACAAAAATGTGTAATGTATAATATCATTAATATCTATCGAAACCAGTTTTGAACAGATTCACTAGAAAATTTACTTGTCAAAGAGAAAATATAACCCAGATTATACCAATGTTTTACAGTAGGATCCATTTGGTTAAATATATATATATTTATCATGCTAATTAAAGTCGCCTATGGGCACTGCCTATCCCGATACTAAAATTATGTCGAATGTATCCCTATCCACGACAGGTTTAAAATAGCAAGCATAACCACAGACTGATATCTTTCACAGTTCATTAAAGCCAGTCTGTTCCTCGTTCTTCTCAGAATTTTATTTTCATGGCCATGATATTCATCCATCTTTGGTTCAATGCACACAAAAAACAACCAGAAGGAAGAACCACCATAGCATACTCTCCCTGAGCGAGTTGCTGTGAATTTTGTCGTGATCACCCACAATAACTATGTCAAATGTCTTAAAGACCGAGGATGACCCTCTTAAGGCGTAACTTTCAAGTTAGAATTAGCCAATCACAGAGGGGACAGACTGCCTTTAAATAAATAGCAATGGTATTAATTAATAAAGTTCACTATTCATTACTTATCTAACATTAGATGGATAAGATGTATATTCATTTATTGGATGAGTTGTCTTTTTTGATATGCCAGTGCAGTGCTCGGTGCACAGAGGTAAAGAGCTATTTAAATATTATATATGTAATCAAAAATGAGACATGTTGGCTGTTACTCTGAGTTTCATGCTTGCACACCCAGCACACAGTCTCTATTCTGTTCCAAAAAGTATAAATTGACTTGCTTTTCTTCATATTAGAATTGTTTTCTAGTTTCACTACGTTCTACATTCTCACTATGTGAATTTGTTTATTCTAATGCTAATGAAGCCAGAAGCTAATGTAAATTTGAAAACCAAAATATGTGGAGAATTTATGTCCATTCGAAGCTGATGAAAATTTTGTTTATTCTTTACAATTTTCTTTAATTGGGAGTCAAATCGAAGAATTTTTGGTATCGATAATATGGTCTTTATCAAGAAATGTAGAATATTTTTCAGTTACTGTGTTAAGGTGTGCACAATGTTTATAGGTGGTAACAAATCCAAATGTCTAACTGGTTTGCTGAACGCCTGCAAGACACCTCAAGGACAAAGATTACTGGCCCAGTGGGTCAAGCAGCCACTTATGGACAAAAACCTGATCGGTAAGTTTATAAGGTTACGATCATATGATAAAGTTATTTATGCCATTATGGACGTATCTACGTCATGACGTCATCTTTCTTCTTGTATCAGACGTCATGGTCATTTTTGCTTGCTTTTAATACGTTTTCTATTTTGACGAGCAAAGACAGTATATGTTTCAATGATAACAGTTTTTGGTACATGTTAGCCCCGTTGAGGGCCCCAAATACCCAGAACTAAATAAAAAGACCTTTGTCATTTGCAATAACTTACCCAAACTTGCTCTTCAGGTTGCGATTAAATGAAGAAGGGTGACTGACAAGGTTCCGATGGATTCACTACGTCGCTGTTATAATTTTGAATGTCTCTCATCCTTTTTGAATAAGACTTTTTTATTAACGATCTTATATTGCTACCATTTTACTTTCTTATAGAGGAAAGGCTGGATATCGTCGAAATTTTTATTGAAAGTACAGAACTACGGCAAACTATTCAGGTTATTTTTACAACAACCTTCTGATAGAAGCCTTAATAAGCTTTGTATGATACGATATGATATGACATGATATGATATGATATGATATGATATGATATGATATGATATGATATGATATGATATGATATGATATGATATGATATGATATGATATGATATGATATGATATGATATGATATGAATATGATATGATATGATATGATATG